>JAULKM010134537.1:0-19018 GCA_032355605.1 Rubia tinctorum
GGAAAATAAAATGGGGGTGTATAGGGAAGCACCACGTTCGAGCGGATTTCAATTTGGAGTTACGAGTAAAGTTTTTAATTTTTCCACTTAGGTCCCTCCAAGAAATTTGGAAGTACCCAATCACAAAATTGGTGACACCAAAATTCAATTGAATAATATATGATTGTAACTTTACGATTTGGGCATGTATGGATGAACGGAAGGGCCTCAAAAGTCAACATTGATTACTTGTACACAATTTTGGAAAATTACATTGTGGCCCAAAATTGTGTTTTCCCATTATCTATTGCTCCAAAATATATGAATTTTTATTCTTACCTAAATATAAAAATATTATATAATATTTTTTTGATGAATTTTGGGAAAGCGTCAGTCGATGTTCTGGAGTAATTTAGAGTTGATTACGTAGAAGTAAGGAAGAGAAATCAGAAAGGATTACAGATATGTTCTTGTGCCTAATTGATGACAAATATTCCGTTACGGATTTGAAAAATAAAATGGGGGTGTATAGGGAAGCACCACATTCGAGTGGATTTCAATTTGGAGTTACGAGTAAAGTTTTTACCTTTTACACTTAGGTCCCTCCAAGAATTTTGGAATTATCAAATCACAAAATTGGAGACACCAAAATTCAATTGAATAATATACGATTGCGACTTTGCAATTTGGGCATATATTAGTGAACGGAAGGGCCTCAAAAGTCAACATTGATTTTTAGTACACATTTTTGGAAAATTACATTGTGGCCCAAAATTGTGTTTCCCCATTATCTATTGCTCCAAAATACATGATTTTTGTTATTCTTAAATACATGATTTTTGTTATTCTTACCTGCGTATAAAAATAATAAATAATTTTTTTGGTGAATTGTGGAAAAGCGCTAGCAGATGTTCAAGAGTAACTTAGAGTTGATTAGATAGAACCAAGGAAGAGAAATCAGAAAGGATTACAGATATATTCTTCTGCTCGATCAATGATAAATATTCCATTATGGATTTGGGAAATAAAATGGGGGTGTATAGGGAAGCACCAAGTTCGAGCAGATTTCAATTCAAAGTTACGCTTATAGTTTTTACCTTTTGCATTTAGGTACCTCCAAGAAATTTGGGATTGTCTAATCACAAAATTGGCGACACCAAAATTCAATAGAATCATATATGATTGTGACTTTGCGATTTGGGCATGTATGGGTGAATGGAAGGGCCTCAAAAAATCAACATTGATTACTTGGACACAATTTTAGAAAATTACATTGTTGCCCGAAATTGTGTTTCCTTATTATACATTGGTCCAAAATACATGATTTGGTTATTCTTACATAAATATAAAAATATTAAATAATATATTTTTTGGTGAATTTTGGAAAAGCGCAATTAGATGTTCTAGAGTAATTTAGAGTTGATTAGATAGAAGTAAAGAAGATAAATTGGAAAGGATTACGGATATGTTTTGTTATGGATTTGGAAAAAAATGGGGGGGGGGGGGTGCATAGGGAAACACCATGTTCGAGCGGATTTCAATTTGGAGTTACGGGTAAAGTTTTTATTTTTTGCACCTAGGTCCCTCCAAGAAATTTAGGATTGTCGAATCACGAAATTTGCGCACTAAAATTCAATTGAATAATATACGATTGTGTTTTTGCGATTTGGACATGTATGGGTGAATTGAAGGGCCTCAAAAGTCAACATTGATTACTTGTACACAATTTTGGAAAATTACACTGTGGTCCAATATCGTGTTTCCCCATCATCCATTGCTCCAAGATAATGTTTTTTTGTTATTCTTACCTAAATATAAAAATATCAAATAATATATTTTTTTTGGGGAATTTTGGGAAAACACTTGTAGATGTTCTAGAGTAATTTAGAGTTGATTACATAGAAGTAAGGAAGAGAAATTGGAAAGGATTAGGCATATGTTCTTGTGCCCGATCGGTGATAAATATATCGTTACAGATTTGGAAAATAAAATGGGGGTGTATATGGCAGCACCACGTTCGAGCGGTTTTCAATTTGGAGTTACGCGTAAAGTTTTTTACTTTTTGCACTTTGGTTCCTTCAAGAAATTTGAAACTGTCAAATCACGAAATTGGTGACACCAAAATTCAATTGAAGAATATATAATTTTTATTTTTCGATTTGGTCATGTATGGGTGGATAGAAGGGCCTCAAAAGTCAACATTAATTACTTATACACAATTTTGGAAAATTATACTTTGGCCCAAAATTGTGTTTCCCCATTATCTATTGCTCCAAAATACTTAATTTTTGTTATTCTTACCTATATATAAAATTATTAAATAACATATTTTTTTAGTAAATTTTGTGAAAGTGCTAGTAGATTTTCTAGAGTAACTTAGAGTTGATTTCATAGAAATAAGGAAGAGAGATCGGAAAGGATTATGGATATGTTCTTGTGCCCGATCAATGATAAATAATCTATTAAGGATTTGGAAAATAAAATGGGGTGTATATGGAAGCACCACGTTCGAGCGAATTTCAATTAGGAGTTACGAGTAATTTTTTTTACTTTTTGCACTTAAGTCCCTCCAAGAAATTTGGAATTGTTGAATAGCAAAATTGGTGACACCAAAATTCATTTGAATAATATAAGATTGTAACTTTTTGATTTGGGCATGTATGGGTGAATGGAAGGGCCTCGAAAGTCAAGATTGATTACTTGTACACAATTTTGGAAAATTACAGTGTGGCCCAAAATTGTGTTTCCCCATTATCGCTTACTCCAAAATACATGATTTTTCTTATTCAAATATTTATATTCATATTTATATTAGGTCAATAAAGGTTGATCGTTTATTAATTTAAGTCAACCTAGTTAAATTTTGGCGGGAAGAATTAATTTTAAAATATTTATCTTGGAGCGGCAGCACGCAGCTGCGCCCATCGTATGAAATTTTTGGAAAATGGTTTGGCGGGAAAATTGAATTTTTAAAATATTTAGATGAGAATGGCTGCGCGCAACTGCGCCCATTGCATGAAAGTTTTGCCAAATGTTTTGAAATTATTGGAGGGAAGATATCATTTAAATTATTTTAACACCATTTTTTAAAAAGATTAACATCGGTTTTTAAAATTTTTTTAAATTTTTGGCCAAAATTTGAAAATATTTTGGCGAATTTTATTAATTTTTTGCGGGAAAATTGAATTCTAAAATTTTTAGCACCGGTTTTTAATTAATACCGAGGTTTTTAAAAACCAGTGTTAAATTAGCACCGTTTAAAAAAAAATTAGCATCGGGTTTTTTGAAAATTGTTGTTAAAGTGGTTCTATTTAAAAAAAATTAACACCGGTTTTCAAAAAACCTATGCTAATTTATTTTGGCCACTGGTTTTCAAAAACCAGTGCTAAAAGGTTGTCTTCGTGGTAGTGAATTTCCTTCCCTTTGTTCTATGATTGTGTATATGCATTGAGGACAATGCAAGGTTTAAGTGTGGGGGAGGGGATTAGATAAAACTTATGATTCTTGGTTGTTTCTATGTAGCTAATAGCTCATTTAGAGAGCATTTTGAAAATTTGTAAAAAATTGACGAAAAAATATATACCCAGCTAAGTTGAAAACCTAGAAGGGAAACTTAGGCAAAAATGGGAGGAAAGCCAAGATAGGTCGAAAGACCTAGTAAAAATGAGAGGTAAGGCTGGCTAGATTGGAAAACCTAGGCAAAAATGAGAGGCCTTGTGGAAAAAATTAGATGGTGAGCTCAACATGTGTGAATACTAAGATGAAAACCCGAAAGTGCTCCTAAGAAAAATGAGAGAAATTTGAAATGGAACTTCAACATCTTTTGGCCATATTTGGTGGTTTCTTCATCCACATCTCTTGGATTGTCTTCGGCGGTTTCTTCGGGGGAGTAACCTAGTTCAACGCTTACCTTCTATGCTTATCTTTTTCTTCACAATATTTTGGGATGGTTAGGTTACTTTAGCAACTTCGGGGAGTTTGAGAGTTGTGAGATTCTTGCTTCTTTGGGGGAACTAGGATAGCTTGGGTATAAGTTGAATGTAATGGCTAACTTTTCTTTGCATGCTACATTTGCTTAGATCTTTTCTCGTTTTTGTTTACCCGGGGACGAGAAAGGTTTAATTGTGGTGGATTGATGTGCACCATTATGCATGCATTAGCCGATGCATTTAACACATTTATTATCATCTTTTGTTTGGTTCATTGCAAGTTTTAGTTAGGTTTACACAACAAAGGGTTTAGATGACCACTTTTGGTTTTCTTTCCTAAATCCCGAGTTTTGTAAAATTGATTGAGACTAATGGACACTTGGTATTCACGAGTGCCTATATCTTCATCTTTGATCTCATTAGTATGTTGGCAGTGAGTGCTTTTTCATTTTTTATTGGTGGAAGGCCATCTACTAGGATGGTAGTAGATATTTGAAGGCTATTCCCAAGAATGGTGGAAGATATCGATGCCCATTCAAAGGGATGGTAGTAGATCAAAGGCCACGAATTTCAAATCTTGGTAATATAAGTAATTGGAACCAAGAAAGGTGGAGCAAAAGTTCAAGAAGGCCAAAGAAGAAACGAAGGGATCATTGTTCGAGGTTGCACTGAGTTCCAGGAAAAAACAGAGAAGAACCAGCACTTGTGGGTGTCACCATTGGATTGGTTTTCTTGAGCGCTATAAAATTGACTGCAAGAACTCCCAAATCGGATAAACAGTTCATCCATAGCGGACCGAAGAAGTTAGTCATGCGAACAAGTCATGACCGGTGTGAACAGAAAGCTAGCACGGTCCTACTAACCGGCATGGCCAGTATCACCTAGCATGGGCCGTGTCAAAAATTGGCACGAGGCCCCTCCTATTTTCAATCAAAAATTAGCTTTGAATAGGGGTGGGATGTTCCATTTTATACATCCCGCTCCATTTCAAGTCAAAAATGTCAAGACCAGCCCACGGGGTCTAAATAATGACGTGGGGCATTCGTAGGTACTTATAAAGACAAGGTTCAAGTCGATGGATCAGAAACAAGAAACGAGGACCCGGCTGGCGGCCCGCTCTGGGAGATGCAAGGCGCGCCCGGTACGTCCAGCACAGTCCGTACCAAGACTGGCGCCCCGTGTCGGCACGGGCCCTGACGGCTGCTAGGATTTTTTTGCCACTTTTTGGACTTATTTTTAGGCCCAATTCCCTACTACTATATATATGGAACTTCGTCTACTAGGGTTGAAGGGAGGACTCATTTTTAGATTTTAGTAGGTGGCTAGAGAGAGAAAACACTCTCATTTTTCTCTAGCTTATTTTCTTTTCATCTTTCTTTTGCCTAAAAGTGTTGAATCCAATAAAATACTTGGTTTCAATGCTTAGGAAGTAGGGATCTTACTTGGGGACTATATTTGTATTCACTTGTTGATGTTTATTTTGTTAGATTTCTAGATCTATTTATTTCTATGAGTTTTGTGATCATTAGGTTGGCTTGTTCTTAATATTCTTATTAATTGCATGAAAGTCACACTTTGTTGGCACACAATCGAGTCTACTTTCATGTTGGGGCACTATTGCTACTGCCCGGTTAAGGAAACTTAGATGCGCTTGGGATGCGATAGTTTGGAATTGTGCGTGTGCACAGAGGTTACCGCTGTTAATCATCACGATCGACCATAAATCTAGTTAACCAATCAAAGAGGTCCGAAGGGTTGCAGGTAGAGATAGTGTAGGTAGCAAACTATTATTAATCCTAGAAGCCATAGATAATACGACTACTTCCTTTACCATTCTAGGCCTAGGAATAGTTTCGTTTGTGGTATTCCACCCGGGAATTAGTCGCACGGAGGAGAAACAAACCTGTGCAATGTTCCATAGCCATTGTTGTAGTTTCCTATTGCGGAGGCGAGGCTGGTAGAATATTTTTATCGCGCACCTCTATGTGACAGATTGGGGGAAGTTTTGGCCATTGTCCGCACCACGTGACACAAACAATATAATAGGGTTAAGTTCTTGTATTTAATGAAATCGATGATCGAAATAACATCAACCATGTTACACAAATATTCCTTGAGTGTTTGTTTTTATTTTTTATTCCGTTGATTGCATGCTTGTAGTTGATAGTTGAAAATCCCCCCAACGGTTATCTTCACAAAACTGTTTATTCCTAACATGTGGTCGGATTGATGACCCAATCACGTTTGTGTTTATTAGATTACTAAATTCCTAGCATCTTTGTAGACGACCCTGGTCCTTGCCACTATCTACCATTCTTGGTAGTTTAGTAGTAGGAATGAGTGCAACATACAAATATTATCTTTGACCCCTAACTGTCCTCCTCTCATGTTTTTAACAATGCTCGGGAGGGGGCGGGTCACCTTTGGACCTATCCAGGGTTTCCTTCCCATTTTTGTCTAAGTAGCCTTTTCTGGTTTCCGACTTAGTCGGGAATATATATAATTTTATTTCAAAATTTTCAATTTTTTGTGTAGCACAAAATGCCTTAAAGTTGGGCTCATACTAAAAAAAGATAGTGAAAAAGAAAAAATTACACCACAAAAGTTTCAAAATACACTCCCAAATATAACTACCAAAAGGTTCCCCCAAACCTATAAAACAACAAACAACAAGAAAGTTCAACATCCAAATGGGGGAAATACCGAAACAACAAAAAACATAGTCATCTAAAACAATCATCCCAACAGTAATCATAAGCTAGATCACAAGAAAACAAAATGTTACCATAAAGGTGTTCAAACTCCTCCCCCCATACTTAGTTAATGCATTGTCCTCAATGCATATAACCAATGGAAAAGTTGGAAACACCAAGATATTCTCAATGGTGCCTCCGGTGTCTAACCTCGTGCTCTTAAAACTAACCTTCTCTGATGCCTGATGTCTGCATTCTGTCATTGATCTCACTAATACATCCTACAAGTGTCCCATATCCTTCCTCAAGGGAAGCAGCTGACCATCAACCTCATGATAATCTAACTGCGCACCAAGCCTGTGAACGTCGTGCCTGACCAAAAAGATAGAGTTCCCAAAGGATTGCGCTCAGTCTGGCCATGCGGATGATGAGTCATTATAGGATATGAAAAGGAGGACTCAAAGGCTGAGGACTCATGCTCCCATAAGGGGCGGTACTGGGGGGTGATGCCAATAACTACTCTCATGCTGGCAGTGCCCCAAAAATCTATGCCTAGAGGGCTCAAAGCTCAGGACTCAGGTCAGGTGGGGACCACGGCTAGACTGTGCAAAGTGTCATAGTGGGAGGAGATGCTATACTTCTGAGAGCTGCTAGCGCCATGCCCTGCAGAATGATACGGCTCCTCATGAATGATAAATGGCTCTTGATGAGGGGGTGGACCTCTAAATACTTGATCGAAAGAGGGCGGTGGTGCTATGGGATGGTCCAAGGGTGTCAATGGTTTTATCTGAGGGAATGCTTGCTATGGTTGAGCTAGTTGATTTTCAATGGGAGTGAAATATACGGGGTGTATTGAGACCTACTCCTGGTCATTCTCACCATCCTTCTCTATGTCATCCTCCTCTCTTGGGTAGTGCTCTCCCAAAACAACCTCTGAATCTGCATCCAGCTCGATGATAAGGTTTTTCTGTTTTAACATTTTGCTCACAATTATCCTTGTACATTGAGGAAACCTCATGAACTTCTTACCCTTGTACAACCATAAAATAATGTGGTTCTACTCCAGTATAAGCTTTGCCTCATCCATGACCGGTAGAGTGAGTGTAAAGGGCGCTTATGGGTTCGCCATCATCGCCTCACTCATCGGAAGGTCGTTGTACAGAGACAAAAGCAAAGCCATACCACCGATCGCTATCTTCAAAGTGTGGGATGATGCCATGGAGAGAGTATTCATCACTCAATGCAATGAGTGATGAAATCATCCAAGAGCTTGGGACAGGTCTTCCTCATGCAGATTAACCAAAGTATCCTGCAATCCTTCTCAGTGGCAGTGGTGGCCTCCCCGTGAAAGTTGACTACTACACTCAACATCTTGGCTACGTACCTTAGTGCCGGATGCACTATGTAACTGTTCTTTATTTTCTCCAACCTTAGCTAACGGTTAATGGTAGCCCAAAATGCATGCATTTCAAATCATACAGCTGACTCGTTGTGCCCCTTCACATTTTTTTGTATTTTTTTTGGAGATGTCCACTAATTGAGCATAATTCATGCCACGGGGAACATCTCTCAAATGGAATCTCACGGATCTCCCCATATGTCTTTGGTTCTCTTTGGCAATAGTGGATAGAAACTCTACGGTGTACCCATTGTATGTAGGGGCTGACACAGTGGTAAACTCCTTCATACCAATCCTAACTAGAAGGACCCTAATGGGTTTGTAGAGTTTAAGACCCCTAAGGGTCACTTCGTCCACAAACTTTGTCTCCTGAAAATGGATCCCTACTAAGTTGCCCCACCTTTCGTTCTGGTTCTAAGAGAGGGAGGTCAACCCCATAAATGGCACACTAGGTTCTCCCCCTATTTACGAGACATGTTGGATACACAAAATTATAACAACTAACATAGACAGAATCTAGCAAAGTTTTCACCGAACACCCCCAACACAAAACAATATCTTCCAAAACAATTTTACCAACCACACTAACCACTATAACTTACAAGCATGCAAACCACCAAACCACAAGAATTTTATAACTCCTACTTCTTCAAAAGAGTAAAGAAACTCGGCCAAATACCTGTATTTCTGAATGTGGTAAAACCTTTCCTTGAGGAATGTGTGGAATCCCTCCTAGGTAGAATCAAATTAAATTCCACCTGGAATGCACCAAAAATCATGTTGTTTGGGAGAAAACTCAATTAGACTCTGAGATGTTCTTCGAATATTCTGGGAAAATACATGTAGTTTCTGAGGCTAAATTTTAGTGGGTTGGATATAGATCGGAAAGCTGAATATTTTGATACTAAGTGGGGGTGAGTCGGATGAAAATTGAGGGAGATATGGCTAAAAGAGTGTGAGACGGGGTTTATGTTAGTTTGAGAGGAAGAGAGAAGAGTTGGTTTGGTTTGGAGAGGCTGGAATGAGGGGGTGGGGTTATGTAGGGGGTAGGATATGTTTTAATTGGGTTAGGAGGTAGGCAGCATGGATCCATAGGGGGGATCTGTGCCGACATGTGGCAGTGCCGACACGTGGGGGGTGAGGGGGCTGGCTTTAGCTAGCCTCATGCTAGCGCATGCTAGACTTGTGCCGGTGCTTGCATGGTGCTCATATGGAACCCTTGTGGTGGACAATTTAGCCTCGTGCTGATGGTTCTTGGCACGGCCTGTATTGCTTGGTACGGGTCATGCTCGGCCCTGGTACGAGGCTGCCTAATTTTGTTCCGTTCCAATTTTTTCTTTCCATACTTGCATCCAAAAACACCAAAAACCAATAGCAGTACTGTTCCAAACAAAATAGATGACTAGATTTTTCAAAAAAAAAACCCCCAAATTTGAAAACAATTTTGTTTAAAAAAATCCTACAACATAAAGAACCGTATTTTTTATTTTCATCCTCACAAAATATTATTTAATGCATTTTTGGAAAAATAATAAGAGCTATTTAATGGGTCACCAGAATCACCATCCTTGACACCACTAACAACCACGTCCTTGTAAACGGGTATCCACATTACCTTAGGCTTACCCTTAATATTTGGCCAGGCATACCAAACATGTATATCTTTCTCAATCATATATACATTCTTGTTGATTTTTGGAATCGGAAGGGGTTCGGGAGGGATTGATTCCTTAACCTGTTTCTTTTTCCTCTGCAAGTGTCGGGTAAAATATAAGAGACATGTTCATCAACAAGTGTATCATTATATGGTTCATTCATAAAATAAAATATAGAGCATGAAAGGTTTTAATGTCGGGTAAAAAACCTCCTCATCTTCAAGAATCTTATTAAGACATTTAACATTTTAAGTCACGCAAGATTCATCATATTGAGCATTTTCTTCACCCGAAGTTATGTCTTTACATATAAGGGAGGGATTAGGTGAATCATTCTTGTATTTGTAAATATCAAAACCCACTCTATTTATGTCATCCTCTAAGGTTAGTGTTCCTGAATGAACATCAATCTTAGTCCTTGATGTTTTAAGAAAAGGTTTCCCCAATAAAATTGAGGGCGCACCGCTATTGTGTGCTACATCAAGGACATAGAAGTCCACCAAAAACACCAATTTTCCCACTCGGACCATCACATCCTTCACTAGTCCATGTGGACTAGCTTGGGAGTGGTAGGCCATTTGGATGATTACCCTAGTTTCTTTAAGTTCACCTATTTCTAGGTTCTCATAAATGCACAAAGGTATGGTATTAATAAAGGCTCCTAGATCAATAATAAAAAAAATCACCAATTTACCACTTAAATAAATAGGAATTGAAAACATGTCAGGGTCATCACATTTTAAAGGAAATTTCCTATGGTTAAGAGCGGCAACTCCCCATATTTTCACTTTTCTATCTTCCCAAGTGGTTTATTCCTCTTTATAGTGCATAAAACTTTCAACAATTTAGCATACGAAGGCATATGATCGATTGAGTCCAAGAGTGGAATGCTAACCTCAACCTTCTAGAAGATTTTTGGATGTGCTAGTCATTGGATGCCACTTTCGACTTTCTCCTAAGTGCACTAGGGAATGGTGGCAGGAGATTAATCCTCGCCTCGGATGTTGGAAGCTCCTTGATGGATTTCTCCACAACCAATTCTTACTTTTCCAAGTTGTTTTTTTTTTGCTTTCCACAACCAAGTCATTCTCTTGTAGGATTTCCTTCTCAAGCTGCACCTCCTTCCCGCTTCTTAACTTCAAAGTGCTCACATTCCTAGGATCGGCCTCCAGTTGGGAGGGGAGTTTTTCGGACTCTTTGGCTTCAAGTCGGCTTATCAAGGTGGTAAGTTTCCTGACTTGAATCTCGATATTCTTGATGCTCGAGAAAACCCTAGTCCCGATATCTTCAATCTCTCACCTTGTGCGCTCCGCTAAAAAGCCATGCTTCTTGGCCAATTGAGAGATTGGTTCAATATTTCCTCTTGGTCCGACTTGTAAAGTGAGGTGTGGTTGTTGGAAGGCCCTTCACCCCTTGAATAGGGTTAAGGTGAAGCTTGTCTTCCTCGGTTGTATCCTTGAATTTTGTTCTCCTCGCACCAATGAAAGTTGGGGGTGTTCGTGGTATCTCAGGTTGAAGGTGTTTGCATAGGGATCTTGGCTTTCTCCTCCTTGGTTCCCATGGAACCCTTGTGGCCTATTTCCACCATTGTTGATATCCAATGCCTTAACATCCTCCATATCTTCAACCATTTACAGGCAAAGATCTGTGTGATGATCAAGGCTGCAAATACTGCACACTTTTTCTTGTTAACCTCCCATTTTCATGAACTCTTTCATCATGGAAGAAAGAGCTTGGACTTGCTCCTTTAACATAGGGGATTGAGATGGTTCATCTATGGGATTCACCCAAGACTTAGTACAAAACTGCCTTGTTCCGTTTTCCATCTCCTCGAAGAGTGCCATTGCCTTCCTTGGGCTCTTGTTCGCGATCAAACCGCTACAAGTGGCGTTCACCATATGCATGTAATTATTGTACAACTCTTAGAAGAAGTAGTAAACCAAGTCTCTTTCCTTAAATGGATGATACAGAAAACTAGCCAACAACCTTTTGAACCTTTCCCAATACTCGTAGAGGGACTCATTAGCAAACTGAGAGATGTTGGAAAGTTGCTTCTTTTAACACTGCATACTTTGAAGCTGGGAAGTATTTCTCGAGAAATCTGTGCTTCATATCCATCCATGATGTGTTATAATTGGTCGGGAGATAGTATAACCAATCTTTGGCCGAATCTCGAAGTGAGAAGGGAAATGCCCTCAGATTGTAATCTTCCTCCAAAACACCCATCGGCTTCATGTTAGTACAAACTAGGTGGAATTCCGAAAGATGCTTGTTCGGATCTTCTCCGACCATCCAAGGAAAATTTGGCAAGCATTGAATCATATCACTCTTGAGTTCACACGTTGCATTTGGTGGCAACGGTGGGAAGATGATGCAAAGCGGTTGATTCTTCAAATTTGGAGCCATCAACTTCCTCAAAGTGCAGTTATCCTCCTCCATTTTGACTTTCTCTATAACTACCGAAAGTGGTTCTTGTGGAACTTCCAGTGTAGGTCTCCTCTTCCTTCTTTTCCTACCACCTCTATAGTTCGTGGGACTATGAAAAAATTCCAAGTTCTTAGCATGGGTATGTACCATAAACTGGGAATAAAACAATGGCCAACTCAAATCAACACTAGCAAAAAGGGTTAGAAGTCATCGGAAACTAGTAAGAAAACTGAACAGCAAAAACCAACAAAAACAAAAACAACACTAATTACTCAAATACCATGTTATGAAAGTTAACTACTAGATCATTAAACTAGCATCCATGACAACGGTGCCAATAATTTGACCCGCCCCTTTCCAAGAATCGTTAAAAGCACGAGAGGAGGCTGAAGTATTAAGGGTCAAAGATAGAGATTTGTATTGTTGCTCCTATTCCTACTATACTACACTACAATACAAAGAACTATAGATTGTGACAAGTACCGGGGTCATCCACAGAGATGTTAGGAATCTAATAATTAACTAAACATAACCGTGATCAGGTCGTCAATCGATCACGTGTTAGGAATAAACAATGTTGTGAAAACACTCATGGGGGGTTGTACTAACATGTACTAGCATGCAAATGAGAACAAGAATTAACAATATAAACTAACACTCGGGGAATATTTGCGTAACATTATTAATGTCATTTCGATCATCAATTTCATCAAATACAATAACTAAACCCTATTCTAGTGTTTGTAACTTGTGGTGTGGACAATGGTAAAAACATCCCCATATCTGTCACAAAGAGATACCCATATTAACTCTTCCATTAGCATTACTTCCAAAACTAGGAGAGTGCAACAATGGAAATGGCTCAATGTGTGGGTCCGATTCTCACCCATGCGATTGAGTCCCGGGCAAAACACCACGAACCCACTACCCCTAGACATATAAGTCAAAGGAAATAGGTGTTTGATCAATGGCTCTAGGATCAACAAGGTGATCCTAGTGTTCTACTTAATACATCTCTACCCGGAACCCCTCGAACCCCATGGTCAGCTAGCTAAAGTATGGTCGATCATGACGATTAACAATGGTAATCTTCGTGCACACACCCAAGCAGTTCCGAACTATCATCGACCCAAGAACATCTAGGTTTCCTTCCCCGGAAGGTAGCAATAGTGAAACAACATGAAATTAGACTTAGGTGTGTGGCAACAAAATGTGATAATAATGCAATTTACAAGAATACGAACAAGCCAACATAATAATAACAAAACACATAGAAATAGGTAGAACTAAAAATCTCACAAAGTGAGCATTAAAACAGGAATACAAATATTATTCCCAAGTAAGATCCCAACTCCCTAGGAATTAAACCCAATTATTTCATTGGATTCAACAATTTTAGGCAAAAGAAAAACAAAAAAAGATGAAAAGAAAAGAACCTAGAGAGAAGGAAGAGTATTTTCTCTCTCAGGCCTACTCTTGAGATAAAAAAAATGAGCATGAATTTAAATCATAATAGACATAGGTCCATATATATAGTACTAGGGAATTGGGCCTAAAAAGAGGCCCCAAAATGGCCAAAAACTCTAGCAGCAGCAACAGGCACATGGGGTGGCGCCTGGCACAGCCCATACCGACATAGCGAGCCTTGTACTGGCGTGGCATATCGGTCCTTGCACGGGCCTTAGACAGGTGCATGGGTCAACATACGCTTCGTCGATGAGGAACATTTCGAAATAATCCGAGGTCAGAGAATAAAGGAGGTCAGGGTGATAAAGCCTAGGGATGTTTCTATACTACACCTAGGTTTTTTCCTCAAATCCTTCAAATTGTTAGAATTGAAGAGTTTGATATTTCTAGACAAACCGACGTATGAGACGGAGGTGAAGGAGTTCTATGCAAATTTCACTTGGCAAATGAAGAACATCTACAGTACAAGAGTGAAAGGGATGGAGGTGAAGATAACTACACAGTTCATAAATGAAGTGTTTTGGAAGCACAATTGGTGGGAAGGATCAGCTGGAGGTTTATCCTCTAGAGGTGTACTGCTAGGACAATTGGTTAACCCAAACCGAATGGTTGAGAATTATTTTGAAATTCAAGTAAGGAACGGTCTTATCCAACCAAGGAGGATCAAGATTGATGTTCTCAATCTTGAGGAGAGAATTATGCACAACATAATTGTACAAATTATGTTCCCGGTTGGACATCCTTAAGAGTGCACAATCAACTGGGTCGTAAGGTACTACCACCTTGCGGATAAGAAGGTAGTTGACCCCGGGTACACCATCATCAAGGAGATGCACCAAGTAGACAAGAAGAAGGTTCCCATCAAGTCAAAAGCGAATATCTAGCCTAAGTACTACGATGTAAACTACTTCGAGCATAAGCATTGGCATTGGAAGGCAGATGTGGATAGATCAAAATGTCCCCAAAGGATATCTAGACGTTCCTCCCACACCCGGGCCTGGGTCGACTCCATTGGCTTCCATAGTAGGTGATCCTTCCTTCACCAGTACTCTTGTCTAGTGATCGTGTATGAAAGTTTTTAAGTTCCATGGCTATTCCCAATTTTTTATTCTTTAAATCTTATAATTTATAATTATTTTAACTTATTTTTATTCCCACGAGACTTAAACGTAGTGCCTGTGGTATCCTTCTTAAGGATGTGGTCGAGACCAAGGCCCTGATGCAGCGCACGAAATGCTTAAGCTTATTGAAGAATTGGAAAAGCTAAAGTCTATGCTTGCCGTTATGATCAATGCACCTGGGGGTGTAGGCTTGGGGATGATGAGAATGACCTTCAAATCACAGATGATGAAGAAGGATCTAGCACTGGCGATACTGATTCTTCCACCAAAGAGTCGCATTCTAATTCTCAAGACAATGGAAATAGTTCGTCTGCAGATTATTTTATCCCACATTTGTCGCCACCCCATTGATTTCCAAGGATATTATTTTGTTGTACATGTTGATAATTAATTTTTTGGATTTTTTTGGAGTATTTTATGTTTTGTGTTTTGGATTACCTAGATTTATAGCCTTACAAATTTAGTTTCATTAAATTTGAGACTGACTATTGTGAACTTGGATTGGGACCTTTCTATGATATATTCCATGTTCTGGCTATATTGCTTAACTACTGTTGATTTATTAGGTATGATATACAGTTGCAACTTTGCACGTTATTCGCACACATAATATCGACTTTACCGATATTTTACTAACCTATGACATCACATGAATTAATTGATTTAATTAGATTTAAGAACTAGTTTGGATCGAGGATTATGTACGACGTCGCACTTAAGAATAAGAGACTTCGCCCCTTACATAGAGAGGAATTCGGTGTAACCAAACAATATCACGATGTCGATTATCGCATGAGTGGCTGTTACTACTGGATTGTACCCATTAAACCGATGTCACAGATACATCGGTTATACTATTTACTTCGAATTTGACAATTATTTACCACGATTATCATAGAACTGTGGTAAAAAAACCTATTATTTAACTCGGTTTATTTTTAACCGAGGTTAAAAATATTATTTACATAGAAAAAATAATCGAGGTAAAATAACTTTTTAGCTCGATTATTTGACCTAAACAAAAAAAACCTAGGTAGACGGGGTGAAGTAATAGGTCCAGTTTCTTGTAGTTCTATGTCTACTAGGGTTTAAGTTTTGGCTCATTTTAGACTCCTAAGAGTAAGTAAAGAGATAAAGGAACTCTTCATTTTCTCTAATTTCTTTTCTTCTCTTTTTCTTATTTTTCCCAAGGGCAATGAATCAAATAAAACATTTGGGTTCAATGCTTCGGGAGTAGTTAATTAACTTGGGGTTTATATTTGTATTCATTATTTTGTGTTTGTTTTAGGAGATTCTATACATCTACCGATCTTTATGTGTTTACCATTATTATGTTTTCTTTATTTTTATATTCTTGTCAATCGCATGATTGTTACACTAGGATTGGTACACACAACAGTCTACTTTAATGTTGGCGCATCTATTGATATCCCCTGGGGAGAGAAAACTATATGTGATAGGGATAGTGGGGGTCTGGATTTGTATGGGTGTGTGCATGTTGGTTTTCGAGTTACCGTTATAATGATCGTACACTAGTATTAGTAGAAAACTAGAGTTAGCATGATTCGCAAATTTTGAGCCATCGATAAGATGCCTATCCCTTTTCCTTTGTAGGTCTAGTGAGAAGCATTAGTGGTGGAGTGCTCGAGACGTAATATCATGGGGGAGGATCAGACATGCACAATGTGTCACGCTGCAGTTGCACGTTCCTAATTACAGAGACGATGTCGATGGAAGAAACATGCACACCCGTATGTGAAAGATAGGGGGTAGTGTTGACCATCGACATAAAGTACGTGTCACAAGAACTAGGATAGGTTTGCATATCTTGAATGTGATTGAATCTAGGATCGAAAAATATCACCGGTTAAGTTAAGAAAATATTCCCCAAGTGCTAGGGATATATAGTTTTACTCTCTTGTTCTATTGCATTCTTGTAGTTGTTAGATAAACACCCCCAAAAACCTATTCTACAACATTAGCTACTCCTAACACGTGATCCAATTGACGACCCGATTATGGCCGTGTGTAGTCAACTTTAGATTCCTAGCATCTCTGTGGACGACCTTGGTCTTTCTACTATCTACATCAAAGGTAGTATAGTAGTAGGAATGGGAGAAACACTACTAATCTATATCTTTGATCCTCTCATAAATCCTCTCCTTGTGTTAGTAAGTGCATCTCCCGTGAAAAGGTTGTGTGTTTATTAGCGACCTCGAGGGGGAGCGGGCCAAATTTTGGCACTGCTGCTAGGATGCTAGTCTAAAGGTTTAGTCATTGAATTACATAGTTTGTCAGTTGATTAGCTAGTGTTTCCTTTTGTTTTTGTTTTTTTCTTGAGTTGGTTTTTGCTATTGTGCCTTTGTGATAGTGATCCGTGTACTTCTAACCCTTATGCTAGTGGTTCTTCATAGTTGGGTATTGTTTAGTTCCTAGTTTATGTTAAACCCTTGTTCCACAAACCAAGGGACTAAACACTATTTAATGGAAAATATAGATAATTGGAGAAGAAAGAGGAAGAGAGCAAGAGTAGGGGTTCCACAAGAGTCAACTTTTATATTTGAAGAGCCTATAGTTATAGAGGAAAATAATCGCATCCTTAGTGAGTTGATGGCTCCTAACTTGGATAATCAACCCCTATGTATAGTTTTCCCAACCTTGCCACCGAATGTGATGTGTGAGTTAAAGAGCAGCATGATCCAATGTTTGTGAACTTTCCATTGGATGGTCGGTCAAGACCCAAACAAGAACTTGTTCGAGTTTCACCTAGTGTGCACCAATATGAAGCCACCGGGAGTTTTGAAAGAACACTACAACTTGACATCATTTCCATTTTTTCTACGAGACGGGGCCAAGGATTGGCTATATTATCTTTTGCCTCGATGCATCACTTCTTGGATGAAGTGCTGAATTCAATGGTTCGACTTCCAACAAGAGCCCGGGAGATGAAATTGCATTGTTCGGAAAAATGGCCAACGGAATAAGGAAATTTGGCACTAGATCCCGAGTGAAGACATTGGATGAGCCGGCTTAATCTCCAAGATGGAACCTCAAGTTCAAGCGCTTGCCTCTTTGATCAAGGAATTTATGAAGGGTAGAGTTCACCAAATCAAGGTTTGTGGCATGGGTGTCCTTGATCATTCTACCGACACTTGTCTATAATTGATGGAAGATTTTGAAGAGGTGAAAGCATTAGATTTCAATGATGGAAATAGGCAACAATTTTCTAGGGGGAAACAACAAGGGTTCCGAGGAAATCAAAGCGGAGATGGACAACATCCAGGGGTTGAGGTTGAGGTTGAGGTTGTAGTTGGAAGGATCTTGGGTAGGATTGAGATCAAGGGCCTTCAAACAACAATGCTGCTTTATACGAGTTGGGTCGAGAGGATATATATATTTGATATAATAGCTTAATTGGAAAAGAAATAAGATATGTTTAGGGAGCGGACGAGGAGAGAAATTGAAGATCTTGGTACTAGAGCTTTTCTGAATATTAAGATGGTGAGTCAATATGAGGAAAATGAATCCGGCAAGCTCCCTTCCTAACCCGAGATCGATCCAAGAAATGTGACTGCGTTTAAGATAAACAGTGGGAAAGTGGTGCATGGGCCCGAGAAGGAAATCTTGAAAGAAGATGATATGATAGTGGAAAGCAACAAGACTAACTTGGAGGAGCAGGAGATGGTTATAAAGGAGGAGCCCATCAAAGAGCTTCCAATTACCAAGGCGAGGGTGATCCCTCCGCTGCCTTTTCTTTGTGAACTCAGGGGAAGGCCGAAGGTGGCTACCAATGAGGCATACATTCGCAAAATATTCGAGAAAGTTGAGGTTAGAATTCTAATTTTGGATTTGATTGATCATTGTTCCTCTTATACTAAATTCTTGAAAAATGCATGTACTAAGAAGAGCAATAAACCAATTAGGAAGATTAAAACTTGAAGATAGGGGGACTACTCCAAATCATAGGAACTTTCCTAAGAAATATGATGACCACGGGATGTTTTCAATTCCTATATCCTTAGGTACAAAATTGGTGAAAATGATATGATCAACTTAGGATTATCTATTAATGCGATCCCTTCTAGCCTTTATGAAAACCTAGATATTGGTGAGCTTAAGGAAACTAATGTAATTGTCCAATTAGCCGATCACTCCAAAGCTAGACCTCAAGGTTTAGTTAAGGATGTAATTGTTAGAGTAGGAAATTTAGTGTTTCCTATTGGGAGGTCGTCGCCGTACCTCTCAAAGATACCATTTTAAGCCCAATATGATTACTAAATACAACTAAGTAGATAGTTTGGCAAGTCGGGATCGTCCACAAAGAAGAGGGATTTTCCTAAGGGTTCAT
>JAULKM010134567.1:0-35838 GCA_032355605.1 Rubia tinctorum
TATCTACTTAGTTGTATTTAGTAAGCATATTGGGCTTAAAAATAGTATCTTTGAGAGGTACGACGACGACCTCCCAAAAATTCACTTAGATTTTCTCAAATAACAATCTTGTCTTGGAAACTGTAAGGACACGCGTAAAACAAGAGAGCGGGAAAACAGAGCACGTGGGGGTCGTCTGAAATAAGATTCCCCTTACCTATTCACGCCTTTACATATTTCCCCTTTTTTCTAGGTAATCAATCATTGTGCTCTCTCTTTCACCCCTCCTTATTCCCACCCAAAAACAGCTTCCTTTCTCCATTTAACGTCTTTTCTCTTTTGGAGGACTCTTTCAGAATTCTCCAATTTTGCAAAATTACCTTTTTCTTCAACCTCCAATCCCTAAGTCTCCAAAAAGTAAGTTTCTTCTTCCATAGATACTTCTTCTGCTAGCCCTCGTTTAGGCTTTGAAGTTCATCTGTCTCCTCCCCAATCCCCCCTTCAGTTAGTTCTAGGAGTGATGTGAGATTTGTGGAAGTTTCATCGGAGAGAACTTTTTCTGATAAGGCCACTTCGCGTCTTTCCGACAAAACTTCTCCGGACACTAGTAGGGTTCCGATTGACAGTGATGGCATGGAATACAGTTTTACGGGTAACACTTTCCCTGATTCAAAAGGGTTTCCTGAGCTCTGGGTTAGAGCGGATTTTGTCTGGGGCAATGATTCGATGCGGCAATCGAACACCCACCCCAAACCAACGGAGCCCCTTGGCTGTTTGAGGTCAAAGGTTATCTCGTATGTGCCTTCTAAAAGGAAATTTATTGTTAATAAATTTCAATCTGGCGATCTTTCGTTGGATGAGGCCGGTCTTAGCTCGGAAGAGGCATATTCAGTACCTGATGGTATAAAGAGGATTATCGAAGAGGTTCTTTATTACTAAAGGATCCGGTTTAGAGCCCTCGAAGAAGATGAGTCAGCTGCTATCGTACTTGGAGGGCGGTCCATCACTTATAGCAGGCATCTCATATCAGGTTTAAGTTTCCCTTTCCTTTCTCTTTTATCCAATTTGATGGAAGAATTTAAGGTTAGCTTATCTCAACTCCATCCCAACGTGATCGTTACTATAATCGCATTTTTAGTTTGATGAAAGGATGTAGGTGTCACCCCTTGGTATGAGCTATTTAGAACTGTATATTCTTTAGAAAATAACCTAGACGTGAAAGGAACATATACCCTCGCAGTCAGGGCTTCATGCCTTAAGTTTATCGTTCCCCTTTCGAACATTACAGGTTGGAAGAATCAAGCTTGATTTTTCGAACGCTCTGGATCCTACAGAGTTCCTCGATTGAACTCCAGGGTTATAGTTGAGACAAGGAAAAAGGGTATGCTATCCTCGAGGACATGCAGAGAGAGAAAGAAGATAACAATCATGCTCAATCTATCGGGGTAAGCTAAGGGTTTCCCCTCATTGGGATTTTCTTAATCGACCACCCAACATGCGATTCCTTTGCCACAATTATCCAATTAGAATTATGGTTCAACACATGCCAAGATATTTCATCCAGGTAACATGAATGCACTCATCTCACATGTGTTCTTGGCCTACTCCACAATTCTAACACTCCCAAGATTGAAATGATATCTAACATGATATTATACTACCATACATGTATGTATGCATCATAATAATGGCATGGCATAAATCTCCAAATAAGGTAAAGCACAAATCAAGCACAAATATTCATAGGAATTAAGACAAGAGAATCTAAATCTCAAAAAACCATAAATCAATTAATGAATACAAATACTACCCCAAGTTTAATTAACTACTCCCCAAGAATTGAATCTAAATATTTCATTGGATTCAATGCCATTTGGGCAAAAAAGAAAATAAAAGACGAAAAGAAAGAAATTTAGAGAGAAGGGACTATATTTTCTATCTCCACACTACTATTGAAAGTGAAAATATGAACATAAGCTTCAACCCTAAATGGCCTTTATATAGATATTAGTAGTGAATTGGGCCTAAAAATAGGTCTAAAATAGGCCAAAAAACCCTAGCAGCCGGAATTGGCATGGGGGTGACGCCTGGCACGACCTGTGTCGGCTCGTGCTGGCACGACACATCGACCCTGGCACGGGCCGTAGCATCGTGCTATCGCAAGCCGTTAGCCTTAGCATGGGTCATTTGGCCTCGTGTCAACCTGCGTGAGGCATTGGCTGGACCACCATTTTTGATCTTCTGATGCACACCCTGTATCGTTTGGCGCGGGCCGTCAACCAGATTTTCCTTTTGTTCAATTTCTTGGCACAGGCTGCTCTATTCTTCGAATCCCGTTGGTTGGTATTGGAATTTGTGACTTGAAACTATGTGGGCCGGGTAAAACGGAACGTCCCAGTCCTATACTTGGCCAATTTTTGGAGTGAAATGGTGCCATGAAGCACACGGCCAGCGGGAACGAGCACGGTTTGTGCTGGAAATTGGCACTGACTATGTTGCTTGGAATGGGAAATGCCAAAGAAATCTGACAAGGGCCTTTTTGCGTGGAATAAGACGTGCTAGGCTTGGTTTCGTGCTGGCCTTGTGAAGTCCGTGCCGACCATAGCTGGTTCGGTCGCCTGACTTGTTTACTCCGCTACAAACAAACCGTTAGTCCGATTTGATATTTTTGTAGTCGATATTATAGCACTTGAGAAGAAAAATACAATGGTGCCACCCTCAAGGTCTGATTCTTCTTGGATCTTTTCCTAAAATTTGTACAACACCCAGACGACAATTCCTCCATTTTGGACTTGGCCTTCTTGAACTTCGAATCCGTTTTTCTTGGTCCCAATCCATCTACTACCCCGCATTAGAGTCTGTGGCCTTCAATCTTCTAACATCCTTGCGAATGCCTTCAAATATTTACTACCACTCTTGCGAACGGGCTTCTACAAAAGATATTGAAAAAGTACTCATGAGCAACCTACTAATGAGATCAAATAGGAAGATCTAGGCGCCCGTGAATACAAAGTATCCATTAGTTCTAACTAAGTCAACGAAAATTTGGGATTTAGACAAGAAAACCAATAATAGTCGTCAAACCCTTTTTCGTGCAAACCTAACTAAAACTAGCAATCAACAAAACAAAAGATGATAATAAATGTGTCAAATGTATCGGCTAACGCATGCTATATTGTGCACATCAGTAAGAATCTCACTACTCTCACTCTCCCCAAAGATGCTAAAGTAACCTATCCACCCAAAATACATAAAAGAAAAAGGCAAAAGGAAAAGTAAAATGATAAGTGCTAAACTAGCTTACTTCACCAAAGAAGCAGCCAAAGACAATCCAAGAGATGTTGATGAAGAAACCACTGAAAATGGCCAAAAGATGTTCAAATTTTGTTTCCAATTTTTTTCATTTTTCCTAGGAGCCTTTTCGGGTTTTCATCCTAGCATTGACACATGTTTAGCTCACTCTCACCTTTTCCCACATGACCTCTCATTTTTGCCTAGGTTTTCCAACCTAGTCGGGCATAGCCTCTCATTTTTACCGAGGTCTTTCGACCTATCTGGGCTTTCTTTCTATTTGTGCCTAAATTGGCCTTTCAGGTTTCCAACTTAGCTGGGTATATGCATTTTTTCATTTTTTAAAAAAAAATTTCAATTTTTTTGTGCAGCACAAAATGCCTCCAAGGTGGGCTTCATACTACATACAGATCATGAAAAATAAAAAAGAATTTGAAAACGAAACTACGAAAAGGTTCCCTCACACCTAAAAACAAAAATAACGCAAAAGTTCTCAAATCCAAATGAGGGAAGAACCAAAATCAAAGGAAAAAGTAGTAATCAAAACACTCATCATAGGCTAGAAAATAAACAGAGGAGATGCCACCATGAAGGTGTTCCAATCTCTCCCACACTTAGTTCATGCATTGTCCCCAATGCATGTAACTAAGGTAAGAGGAAAAGTTGGAAACACCAAAGAATGCTCAATGCCATCTCTGACATCTGGCTCCCTGCCTTGCCCGTGTGGATCCTAATGGTAGTAGCCATCTCCAATGACCAATGTTCTCAGCCGGTTAGTGATCTCCCTCTTGCCGTCCTGCAGTGTCTCCATATCTACCCTGAGGTGGTGAAGGTAGTCATCGACTCTATCGAACCTCTGGGCAGTGTCCTAATCTGGTGCATCTAGTTTTGTTTTTAGTTATGTACTATTTGCTCCCACTTTATGGTACATACCCATACCAATAATTTTGGAGTCTTACATTGTCCAACGGAATACGCACGTGGTAGGCGAAGAAGGAAAAAAGGACCAGACAGGAGGTTCTACGGGAACCAATTTTTGTATCCAAAGAAAGCAGATAAATGGCAGAAGATAGCCGCACTTTGAGGGATTTGATAGCTCCAAATTGGGAGAATCAACCCCTTTGCATCATCTTCCTGCCCTTGCCACCCAATGTGCCATGCGAACTCAAGAGCGGTATGATCCATTGCTTTCCGATGTTCCATGGAATGACCGGTCAAAATTTGACAAACATATGTCAGAATTTCACCTAGTTTTTACCAACATGAAGCCGGTGGGAGTCTCGGTGGTAGATTACAATTTGAGGTAATTTCTATTCTCACATTAGGTTGCGGCCAGCGATTGGTTGTACTACCTTCTTCCCGGTTGCATTACCTCTTGGATGGACATGAAGCGCAGATTTCTTGAGAAATACGTCCCAGCTTTAAAATCTGTGGGGTTGAATAAACAACTCTCCAATATCTCTCAGTTCGCTAATGAATCCCTCTATGAGTATTGGGAACAATTCAAGAGACTATTAGAAAGCTGTCCATATCATCCATTCAAGGAAGGAGACTTGGTCTACTATTTACTAGAGGGGTTGTGTGATGATGACATGTGAATGATGAATGCCCTGTGCAATGATTCAATCGCCAATAAAATCTCGAGGGATGCAATAACACTTCTTGAAGAAATGGCCAATGGAGCAAGACAATTTGGTGTAAGATCTAGAGTGAAGCCCGTGGATGAACCGTATTAATCCCCCAAGTTAGAGGAGAAAGTCTAAGCTCTTGCTTCTTTGACGAAGGAATTCATGAAGGGTAGAGTTCAACAAGTTAAGGGTGCGACATTTGTAGTCTTGATTATCACACCGATGCTGTTCCACAAGTAGTGGAAGACCTGGAGGAGGTGAAGGCATTGGAATTCAATAATGGAAATAGGAAAAATTTTGATAGGGGGCAATAATCGTAAGGATTTTGAGGGAACCAATGAGGCTAAAGGAAAGATACCTACTCTAATACCTTCAACCCGAGGTACCGTGATCACCCCAACTTTCGTTGGTGAGAGAATTACTAAGTGCAAGGGTACAATCGAGGAGGAAAAGCTCCACCTCAACCCTATCCAAGAGGTGAAGGGCCTTAAAAAATAATTACTCACTGTACAAGTCATATTGGGAGGAGATATTGGATGTGATCTCTCAATTAGTCAAGAAGTAAGATGTTTTTGCGGGACGTACAAGGCGTGAGATTGAAGATCTTGGGACGAGGACATTTTTGAGCATCAAGAATATTGAAATTCAAGTCGGGCAACTTGCCACCTTGGTAAGCCGAATTGAAGCCAAAGAACCCGACAAGCTTCATCCATACATGTACCCTTGCACTTGATTATCCTCGTGCCAATATAAGTTGGGATGATCGCAGAACCTATGTTGAAGTTATTCGTATAGGAGTTTTTTCCTTTCGTCTCCTTGGTTCTCTCAAAAACCTTGTTGTTGTTTCCCCCTACCTATTTGTTGCCATTTCCATTGTTGAAGTCTAATGCCTTCACATCTTCCAAGTCTTCCACCACTTGTGGACAAGCATCAGTGTGATGATCAAGACTACAAATGTTGTACACCTTTACTTGTTGAACTCTCCTCTTCATGAATTCCTTCATCATAGAAGAAAGCGCTTGTACTTTCTCTTCTAGCTTGGAATATTGACATGGTTCATCCATAGGTTTCACTCTAATCTTATACCAAACTTCCTCATTCCATTGGCCATTTCTTCAAAGAGTGCCATCGCATCCCTGGGGGTTTTGTTGGCCATTGAACTGTTGCACTTGACATTCATCATTTGCATGTCATCATCACATAACCCCTCAGAAAAATAGTATACCAAATCCCCCTCCTTGAACAGATGATATTGATAGCTTCCCAATAGCCTCTTAAATCGTTCCCAATACTCGTAGAGGGATTCATTTGCAAACTGAGAGATATTGGAGAGCTGCTTCTTCAACCCCATAAATTTTGAAGCTGTGAAGTATTTCTCGAGAAATATGTACTTCATGTCCATCTAGGTGGTGATGCAACCGAGTCGAAGGTAGTACAACCAATCTTTGGCCGCATACCAAAGTGAGAATGGAAACGACCTCATATTGTAATCCTCCTCCGAGACTCCCGGTGGCTTCATATTGGTACAAACTAGATGAAATTATGACAGATGTTTATTCGGATCTTCTCTGGCCATTCCATGGAACGTTAGCAAGCACTGGATCATACCGCTCTTGAGTTCACACATCACTTTGGGTTTGAAGGGGCGGGAAGACAATGCAAATGGGTTGCCTCTCTAAATTTGGAGCCATCAACTCCCTCAAAATACGATTATCTTCCGCCATTTCTCCTCTCTCTACATCTACCAAAACCGATTCTTGTGGAACTATCAGTCTAGTTCTTCTCCTCTTTCATCACCTATTACCTGCGTACTCCATTAATAATGTAAAACTCCTAAGTTAATGGTACGGGTGTGTACCATAAACGAGAAAAAAGGGTCCAACTCGAAGAAACACTAGCAAAAAGGGTTAGAAGTAACCAAATGCAAGGAAGAAAGCTCAATATCAAGAAAAACTAACTAACTAATTTTTTAAAGCTCGGGTCACCTCCCAAGAAGCTCCATATATTTAAGGTTATTGGTACAACCCTAATGTTATCAATATGGTGCGGGTTTGTACCCCATCACCATAGGTAACCAAAATTGGAGAGGTGGGGGTAACAATCTTATAAGAGGAAGATGTAATAGAGGAGGAGTAAACCTTAGAGGAAATATGTGGTTTGGAAGCTTAGCATATTCAATTGGCTTCTCAGTGATTTCCTCTAAGGGTTCCATTCCAAAAATGTGGGAGTTGGTTCTATAGGTGGAGCATGGGGTGAAAATATGTAATATGATGAATTAAGTATAATCACCTTTCCTCAATTTCTTCACTCTCAACAAACCACTCCCCATCCCCTTTGGATTCATCTACCAAAATCTCAAGTTCAACTAGGGATGACTCATTTTTGGAATATTGGGTTTCTAGTTGGATCACCCTTTCAATCAAATCACCCACTAGCCCTTCAACTCTCTCAATGCTTGAGAAGAGTTGAGTTCCCAAATCTCTAATGTTGCTATGCAATTGTGATTGGTTTAACTCACTACTCTTGGTCACATTAGCTATAGCTTGCAAAATTTCTCCATAATCCAATTTGGGAACTAATCCTAGTGATTGGGTTTGGGGTACTGTATAGGTTGGTGAAGGCCAACTATCTAACCCAAATTGTTGGTTTCCCGGGCATATCCATACTATGGATTTAGGTTACCACTCAATCCCGAATTGGGAGAGTCATGGTATGCATACCAATCTTGATCCCATCGGCCTTGGTAACCAAAAACTCCTCTCTCTCTCTCATATTCGCTCATCCAAGAGCAAGACTCCGTAGGGTGGTCGCAATGACATATCCTACAAAATCTCACTCGTTGAGCCTCTCTTCTCCACATTTTTTTCAACTAAAATCAAAACAAAGAAAAGACACAAAATTCAAAATCGTAGTGCAAGGATTATAGGTTCGCATCAAGAACTCAAGCAATACGTATTCTGGAAAATAACAAGCAAAAGAACAAAACTAACTACTCATCTAACACGCCATGCAAGTTAACTACTAGAGCTTTAGACTAACATCCCTGGAAGTGGTGCCAAAATTTGACCAGCTCCCTCCCGCCGCCGTTAAACTCGAGAGGAGGCTGAGCTATTAAGGGTCAAAGATGAAATTTGTAATGTTGCTCCCGTTCCTACTACTATACTACCAAAAAGGGTAGATAGTGACAAGATCGGGGTCATCCATAGAGATGTTATAAATCTAATAATAAACTAAAAACATCCATGATCAGGTCATCAATCCCATTACATGTCCGGAATAATTAGTGTTGGTAAAACATACACGGGGGAGGGGGTTTAACTAACAACTATTATCATGCAAGATCACGAGAATAAACTATATAAACTAGCACTTAGGGGGTATCTGTGTAACATGATTAATGTTGTTATGATCCTCGATTTCATCATATACAAGAAATAAAAACCAATTCTAGTGTTTGTGACACGTGGTGTGGTCGGTGGTCAATACTTCCCCATACTCGTCACGTAGGGTACGCTTGTAATCTTCCATCGGTACCGCCTCCGTAATTAGAGGAGTGCAACAATGGCCCTGCCTTCTGTGCAAATCTAAATATTCCCCGTACTATTAAATCCCGGGCACTAACCCACAAATGCTTCTACCTAGGCCTAAAAAGGCAAAGAGGGTGAAGCAACTTATCGATGGCTCTAGAGTTGCAAAGCTAATCCTAGTTCGCTACTCTAACTATCTCTTTATGTAAACCTTCAGACCAAATTTCCGGCTTACTAGTTTATGGTCAATCGTAACATTGACTCAAAAACCTATGTGCACACACCCACACAGTTATGGACTATCGTTACCCCAAGCCCATCTAGGTTTCCTTCCATAGGGATATCCAAAATTGCACCAACATGAAAGTAGGCTATGGTGTGTGCCAATATTAGTGCAACAATCATGTAATTAGCAAGAACATCAAGAACATGCCAACATAATAATCACAAACACATAGAAATAGGTAGATCTAAGAAATCTCACATAACAAGCATTAAATCATGAATACAAACATAATCCCCAAGTTAATTAACTACTCCCTAAGCATTGAACCCAAGTATTTCATTGGATTCAACACTTTTGGGCAAAATAATAATAAAGAGAAAAAAAGGAAAAGAATTTAGAAAGAAAGAAGAGAACTTTCTCTCTCTAGCCTACTCTTGAAGTATAAAAATGAGCATAAACCTAAACCCTAGTATAAATAGGTCTATATATAGTAGTAGGGAATTGGACATTGAAATAGGCCCAAAATGGCATAGAAACCGGCCCAAAATGGCATAGAAACCCTAGCAGCCGCAATTTGCACAACCAGTGGAAAATGACATGGTCCATTCTAGCACGGGGCATGCTGCTTGGAACGGGCCATGTACCATTGTGCTAGTGTGGGATGCATGGACTGACACATGCCATTTTGCTTCGTGTCGGCGTGAGCCGCGTGGACAGTATGGTATGTCGGCTAGTGTCATGTCTTGAACATCTGATTTGCACCCCTCGTGTCGTGTAGCAAGGCCTGTCGGTTGGGAGAACCTTTTTCTCAATAAAATGATGCGAGCCGTGCTATTTTTACACTCTGTGGATTGGTCTTCACTTTTGGAACTTGGAACAGCGCGAACAGTG
Source organism: Rubia tinctorum (assembly GCA_032355605.1). Taxonomy (NCBI): domain Eukaryota; kingdom Viridiplantae; phylum Streptophyta; class Magnoliopsida; order Gentianales; family Rubiaceae; genus Rubia; species Rubia tinctorum. Next base: position 9,543 of record JAULKM010134567.1, read on the forward strand.
AAAAATGGAACGGTCCGTGCCCATACTTAGCCATTTTGGGAGTAATTTTTGGAAAATACTTAGGCCATACTTAGACATTTTGGGAAAATCTAGGTGCCCATGTATACAAAGTGTCCATTAGATTCAATTAAATGTACAAAACTCCGGATTTAGACAAGAAAACCAATAATAAATGTCTAAACCCTTTTTCGTGTAAACCTGACTAAAACTAGTAATCAACCAATCAAAATATGATAATAAATGTGTCAAATTCATTGGGTGGCGCATGCATAAAGGTGCACATCAAACCCCGCACACTTTAACCTTTACTCGTTCTCGAGTAAACAAAAATGAGAAAAGATCCAAGAGGAATGCAGGATGCAAAGAGAAGTTAACCGATACATTTAACTTATTCCCAAGCTACCCTAGTTCCCCCAAATATTGTAAGAATCTCACAACTCTCACTCTCCCCGAAGAAGCTAAAGTAACCTATCCACCCAAAATACATAAAATAAAAAGGGAAAAAGGCAAAGTAAAATTATAAGTGCTAAACTAGCTTACTTCACCAAAGAAACAACCGAAGACAATCCAAGAGATGTTGATGAAGAAACTGCCAAAAATGGCCCAAAGATGTTCATATTTTGTTTCCAATTTCTCTCATTTTTCCTTTTAGCCCTTTCGGGTTTTCATCCTAGCATTTACACATGTTGCATCTCACTTCTTACCTTTTTCCACACGACCTCTCATTTTTACCTAGGTTTTCCGACCTATCCGGTCTTTCTTCCCATTTTCCCTAAGTTGCCCTTTTAGGTTTCCAACTTAGCCAGGTATATATTTGTTTTCACGTTTTTCAAAAAAACTAATTTTTTTGTGAAGCATATTATTGCTCAAAGGTTGGTTTCATACTACATAAGGATCAAGAAAAACAAAAAATTACACCAACAAAAAGTTTCATCCCCACAAAAACAAACTACAAAAAGGTGCCCTCATACCTAATAATAAACAAATAACCCAAAAGTTTGCAAATCCAACTGAGGAAAAGAACCAAAAAAAGAGGAAAAAGTAGTCATCTAAAGAATCATCTAAAGGGTCATCATAGGCTAGAAGATAAGCAACATGAAGGTGTTCCAACCCCTCCCCCACACTTAGTTCATGCATTTCCCCCAATGCATGTAACCAAGGTAAAAGGAAAAGTTCAAAACACTGAAGAATTCTCAATACCGTCTTCGACGTCTGGCTCCTTTCCCCTGCCATTGCGGATCCTTATGGTATAAGTCATCTCCAATGCCCGATGTCCTCAGCCGGTCAGTGATCTCCCTCATGGCATCCCACTGCGTCTCCATATCTTCCATGAGGTGTTAAAGGTGGTTATAAAATCTATCAAATCTCTCGAAAGTGTCCCACTCATGATAGCCCGGCTGGAAATCGAGCCGATGTACATTCTGTCCAACTCTGAAGGTAGCATCGCCCTACAACTGCATCCACTCCGGCTCATGTCACTATGGATGAGTCCATATATGATATGAAGATACCGATTAGAACCCATGAGAATCGTGCTCTCGGAATGAGATAAATTGAGGATTCTGCCATGAATGCATCTCGAGCTGAGAGGGAATGGATACGCTATGGCGGTATAGCTCAAAAGCGGAAGGGTGACCACAGCTTCCACGTCTACTAGATTATGCAAAATTATCATAATGGATGGAGACGCTTTGCCTACGAGAATTACTGCCACCATGCCCGGTAGAATGCTAGGATTCCTCATGAATGTGAATAGGGCCCTGGTACAGTGGTGTGCTCAAAATAACTGCTCAACCGGGAACTGTGGTACTGGAGGCTGCTCAAATACCGGTGGTTGCACCAATTGCAGAATTGATGGGGTGGCACAAACTGCTGAAGATGTGGGGGCAGCTAAGTGAATTGGTGGTCAGCAGGGAAGGGCTATGTTAGCTGTTCCAGAATCTGGTCATCCTCCTCAACCTGCTGCTCGTCATCCTCATAAGGAGCACCCAATACAACTTGGGAGTCCCTATCAGGCTTTATAATAAGCACCTGTATCAAGAAGGTCTTGTCCAGTGCAGTCATACCCTCCTGGGGAAGCCTCATGAAATGCTGGCCCTTGTATAGCCTGTGGAAGATGTCATCCTCTACCTCGATCATATATGCCTCTTCCATGAATGCGGGAGTAAAAGTGTAGGAATATTTTGGGTTCTCCCACATATCACTACTCACTGGAAGGTTAAAATGCTCTACCAAGAGTGATATCATGCCCCCGATAGCTATTTTCCCAGTCCAGTTGCTGGAGAGATCGATGCAGTGGCCAATAAACCTATCCACCAAATCAAGATAACTTCTCCTAGTGCAGATAGACAACAATATCTTACAGTCTCTATTAGTATAGGTCGTTGCCTTCCATGGAAAGCGACCACCACACTCAGAAGCCTCGTCACATATCTCAGCACCGGATGTACCATGTCGGTATTCTTGTTCTCCTTCCCCCACGGTCGTTGGGTGATGGAGGGCCAAAATGTGCACACATCAAAACTAGCAGCAGGCTCATTGTACCCCCTAACCCTCCCATAGAACTTCCACATAAAAACCTGAGCTATCTCACAATGGGTCAAAGAGTTGGCCACATCCCCCAGGTGGAATCTCAATATCTTCTCTCCCTGCCCATTGGTGTACCTCAAGATTGTAAACAGAAATTCTAAGGTATACCTAGTGTAGGTGGAGGCTTCCACCTTAGTAAATTTTTAAGCCCAATCCTCCACGAGAGCACCTAGACTGGTTTGTAGAGCTTGAGTTCCTTGAGGGTCCTCACGTCTACAAACTTTGTCTCTTGGATGGGGCGTTTAACAAGCTGATCCCATCGCTCTCGGTTCTCCTGGTGGAGTGTAGTTAGCCCCATAAAAGGTATACTAGCTTCCCCTCTATTTCTACGAGACATGTTTATTTATATAACAACAGGCAGCACAAAGAATAATAAATAATATAAAACAAAACTCTGATGTGTTCATTTTATGTGGATATTTTGGGACTTTTGGACTCACTTTTATGCTCTTTTGTCATCTAGAGCTTGTGTTTAACCTCAAAATTCTCTTAGGAGAGTTAAGAGCGACTTTTACGCTCTTATGGATTTTCTAGTGGATTTTGTGGGACAGGGCAATAATATCTTGACTTGAAGACCGAAGATCATTTAAGACCATGAAGTTAATATTTTGAAAACTTGAAGAATTGAAGATTTCAAGATAAGTGAAGTATAGGGGGAGCTACATGACAATAAGAAGAAATAAAATCAAGAAGCTGTTTCTGGGCTCCATCGTGACTAGCGAGGAACTGGTCGCGAGTCGCGTTGAACGTGTGGCCAGAATGTGTTGTCTTTTTTCTTGTACTATTAATAGCACACTTTATCCTCTTTTATTGCCTCTCTTATTCTTCCCAATTTATGAACTCTTTAACCCTAGTTTCTTCCATTTTTCATCTTATTTCTATCTTAGATTATTTTTGAATTGCTTTTGATGTTTAGTATGAATTATAGTAGCTAAACTTAGTATTGGGAGCGATTTATTAAGGCTTCCAAGCCCATGTTTTGAGAACTCTTTATGCCTATTTAATGCTATAGCTATTGTGCATTTATGAGCTTTTAATGTTGGTTGTTGAATTCATTAATGTTGGAAGTTTGATAATGTGAAATTCTTGTATGATTACTTGTTAGGGTTGGGAAAAAGTGGCTAAGTTTCCCCTCTTTTGATATGGAATCCAAGAGCATGAGTTAGAGCTTCTAATTGGGTTGCTGATTTGTTAATTGCTAGATGAATGTGATGATATCGAACTCTTTGTCATGTTTGTTTAATGTATCAAATAGGAGAGGTCTATGAATGTTGAACGTTCTTGACTAATATTATTAAATGCATGAATTGATTCAATGCTTAGACACAGTGTCATGTTTATAAGTGTTACCAAGCTTGTTGACTCTTTGTACTCAATGCCATTAATGGGATATCTTTAGCCATTTCTCGACGAAAGGGGTCATTAGTGAGGTTTAACAAGAGATGTCGAATTCTCTCTTCTAAACTACTATCAAAGAAGGATGGCAGATTTATCTTCACAACAAGTAGTTAAAGTAGTGAACAGGTTGCAGATACAAGGATAGATAAGAGGTTTGGAAGTGGAAATCAATTGCGCCCATGGTCCCGTAATTTGTGATTTACTCTCTTCTTAGTAGTTTGTTGCATATTTAGTGGATTTACATTGCTTTCTATTTATCTTGTCTTTAAATTCATAACTTAGAAAAACCAAACAAAACCCCCCCTCTTAACTTTCTTTCTTATATATATATATATATATATATATATATATATCTATATCTAGGCTTATATCCACCCTTATATGCATGAACCCTTAGGAACATCCCTCTTATTCGTGGAAGACCTCAATTTTCCATTATCTGCTTAATTTTAGTGAAGAATAACTTTAGGGCTGAAAAATGGTAACTTTGAGAGGTACGACGACAACCTCCCAAAATTTGGCGCCGCATTCAGGGAGGAGGCGTTTATTTTTAAGTGTTTGAGAATATTATGTGTGAATATGTGGTAGTTGTGAATATTTTTTAGTTTTCTTTTATTTAACTTTTATTTGATCTTTGATTGTCTTTGAAACGTATTGTTTAAGTTCTTGTTGTATGGTTTGTATTCGATCCTCTTCAAAAGAACCCCTACACTACAACCCCAAGTTAGAGTTGAACTTGAAAATGACTAGAAGGCTTATTTTGAAAAGTGTGAATAACACCCCTCCTAGTGACCATTTTTTGGAACCTTCTACTTTTATGAATCATCAAGAGGATGATGTGCACCTTATTGCATGCGTTAAATGATGCATTCGACACATTTAGTCTCATATTTTGTTTAGTTGATTGCTAGTTTTAGTTAGTTTTACAAGACAAGAGGTTTAGACAACCATTATTGGTTTTCTTGTCTAAATACAGAGTTTTGTACACTTAATTAATTCTAATGGACACATTGTATTCACGAGCACCTAGATTTTCCTTTGTGATCTTATTAGTCAGTTGCTCATGAGTATTTTTCCATCTTTTGTAGAAGGCCATTTGCGAGGATGGTAGAAGATATCAAAGGCCATTTCAAAGGATGGTAGTATATAGAAGTCAACGAACTCCAAAGCGTGGTAGTAGATGCAATTGACCCCAGAAAAGGCATATTTGAAGTTCAAGAAGGCTAAGGAAGAAGTGGAGGAACTGTTGTTCGAGATTTGCATGAAGTTCTGGGAATGATCTGAGAAGATTCAGCCCTTGAGGGTGACACCATTGAATTTTATTCTCGAGTAATATAAAATTGATTACAAGAACTCCCAAATCGGATTAACGGTTCATTTGTAGAAGAGCAAACAAATCAGCCGGCCGAACCAACTAAGGCTAGCACGACGGCCGACATGAGGCTAGCCAAGCTGAATGAAGGTCACCTAGAACGGCCCATGTCAAGGGTTCTCAGCATAGCCCGTGCCAAGCAACACGACCCATGCTAGAGGCCCCATAACGGACCGTGCAAAACTCAACTGCCCGTGTCCCATGTCTTCGATCTATTCCAAAATATGGCTAAGTATAGGCGCGGAAGGTTCTGTTTCACACCGTGCGCACCGTTTCAAGTCACTAATGCAAAGATCAGCCCAGTGGGTGTGAAGAATGACACAACCCGTAGCAAAACTAGGTTCAAGCCGATGGCCCACGCCAAAAGACACGGGATGTGCTCTCAGAGGCATTAGAACCAATCTCCAGCTGGCAGTCCATGCCGTGTAACACGGCTTGCACCAACACAAAGCAGGTAGCTCATGCCAAACCTGGTAGACCGTGTCAGCACGAGACCACGGGCTGTTCCTGGCCGAGTGGCCCACTCCACCACGAAAGGTACTTAGCTAACATGGACCGTGCCAGATCCCACTGCCCGTGCCATTTTTGGCTGCTAGGGTTTATTGCCTATTTTGGAACTAAATTTAGGCCTAATTCCCTACTACTATATATATGGACCTATGTCTTCTATGGTTTAAGTTTATGCCCATTTTTCATCTTCAAGAGTAGGCTAGAGAGAGAAAATATTCTTCCTTTTCTCTAGGTTCTTTTCTTTTCTTCTCTTTATTTTGATTTTGCCCAATGACATTGAATCCAATGAAATATTTGGATTCAATACTCAGGGAGTAGTTTATTAACTTGGGTAATTATATTTGTATTCATGTATTAATGCCTATTTTGTGAGATTTCTTAGATCTACCTATTTCTATGTATTTTGTGTTATTATGTTGGCTTGTTCACAATATTGTTGTGAATTGCATGATTGTCACACTTAGTTAGCACACACTAGAGTCTACTTTAATGTTTTTTCACTATTGATACCCCTCGGGGAAGGAAACCTAAATGTGCTCGGGGTAACGATGGGTCCAGATCCACGTGGATGTGTGCATGTAGGAAGTCATTGTTAACGTTACGATCAACCATATACTAGTAAGCCGACGAGTTGGTCTGAAGGGTAACAAGTAGAGATAGATAGAGTAGCAAACTAGGAATATCTTTTTCATCCTAGAGCCATCGATAAGAGGTTTCACCCCATTTGCCTTTTTAGGCCAAGGGAGAAGCATTCGTGGTGTAGTGCCCGAGACGTAATCGTTTAGGGGAGACTCAGATTTGCACGACAGGTAGGGCCGTCGTTGCACTCCCCTAATTGTGGAGGTGATGCCAACAGAAGATTACATGTGCATCATACGTGACAAGTGTGGGGGAGTGTCGACCATCGACCACACCACGTGCCACAAACTCTAGAATAGGGTCATAGTTCTTGTACTTCGTATGTGATTAAATTAAAGATCGAAATGACATTAATCATGCTGCAAAAATATTCCCCAAGTGCTAGTTTTTAAAGTTTATCATTGTGATTGCATGCTTGTAGTTTTTAGTACAAACTCCATCCCAATGACTGTTTTACCAACATTGATTATTCCTAACATGTGGTCAGATTAAAGACCTGGTTACGGTTGTGCGTAGTTAATTATTAGATTCCTAACAATTCTGTGGATGACTCCGGTACTTTCCACCAACTTCCATTCTTGGTAGCATAGTAGTAGTAAGAATGGGAGCAACAAATAAATTTTCATCTTTGATCACGGTCCCCTCTTGGTTCAAGTAGTAGATCTCCCATGAAAAGGTTATTTATTAGCAAAGCCAGGAGAAGGCGAGTCAAAATTTTGGCACCATTGGCAGGGATGTTAGTTTAACGATCTAGTAGTTAACTTTCATAGCTTTTTAGTAGAGTAATTATCGTTGCCTTTATTTTTTTATTGGTTTTTGTTGTTAAGCATTTTTGATAGTATCCGGTTACTTCTAATCTTTCTACTAGTTTTGTTCTTAATTGGGAACTGTTTACTCCCAGTTTATAGTACATAACCACCAATAATTTGGGATTTTTACATTATCCAACGGAATACATAGGTGGTAGGAAAAGAAGGAAAATGAGGACTAGAAAGGAGTTTCCACGGGATCCAGTTTTTGTTACCGAAGAAAGAAGAGAAATGGCTGAGGATAACCACACTTTGAGCGAGTTGATGGCTCCCAATTTGGAGAATCAACCCCTATGTATCATTTTCCGCCCTGGCCACCCAATATGATGTGTGAAATCAAGAGCAGTATGATTCATTGCTTGCCGACGTTCCATGGAATGACCGGTGAAGATCCGAACTAGCATATAATGGGGTTCCACCTAGTTTGTACCAACATGAAGCCGACGGGAGTCTCGGAGGAAGATTACAATTTGATGTTGTTTACCTTCTCACTTATGGATTTAGCCAAAGATTAGTTGTACTATCTTCCTCCCAGTTGTATTACCTCCTGGATATATATGAAACACAGATTTCAAGAGAAATACTCCCTAGCTTCAAAGTGTGTGGGGTTGAAGAATAAGCTCTTCAATATCTCTCACTTTGATAGTAAATCCCTCTACAAGTATTGGGAACGGTTCAAGACACTATTGACAAGTTGTTATTATCATCCATTCAAGGGGAAAACTTAGTCTACTATTTCTTAGAGGGATTTTGTGATGAAGAAATGTGTATGGTGGATTCCTCTTGTAATGGTTCAATCGCCAACAAGAGCCCAAATAATTCAATGACACTCTTCGAAGAGATGGAAAATGTTACTAGGCAATTTGGTACACAATCTAGAGTGAAGCCCGTGGATGAACCATCTCAATCCCCTAAGTTTTAGGAGAAAGTCCAAGCTCTTTCTTCTATGATGAAGGAATTGATGAAGGGGAGAGTTCAACAATTCAAGGTGTGCAGCCTTTTTAGTCTCGATAATCACACCGATGCTTGTCCATACATGGTGGAAGACTTAGAGGAGGTGAAGGCATTGGAATTCTACAATGGCAATAGGAAATAATTTGGTAGAAGGTAACATCCACAAGGGTTCCAAGGGAACCAAGGAGTCAAAATTCAAGACCCCTACGCGAATACCTTCAACACGAGGTATCGTGATCATCCCAACTTTCATTGGCAAAAGGGTAATCAAGTGCAAGGGTACAATCGAGGAAGACAAGATCACCTAAACCCAAGGGATGAAGGATCTTCAAACAAAAATGTCTCACTCTATAATTCGGATCGAGAGCAGATCTTGGATGCGATCTCTCAATTAGCTAAGAAGCAAGATATCTTTGCGGAGCGCACAAGGCGTGAAATTGAAGATCTCTGGACAAGGACATTTTCGATTAAAAAAAATCTCGAGATTCAAGTTGGGAAACTTGCCACTTGGTAAGACTACTTGAAGCCAAGGAGTCCATCAAGCTTCCTTTTTAACCGGAGATTAATCCGAGGAATGTGAGCGCTTTGAAACTAAGAAATGGGAAGGAGATGGTCGAGTCCGAGAGAGAGATCTTATAAGAGGATGACTTGATAGTAGAGAACAACAAAACCAACTTGGTGGAGCATGAATTAGTTATGGAAGAGGAACCTATCAATGATCTTCTAACACCCGATGCGAGGGTGAATCTTCCACCACCTTTCCCTAGTGCACTTAGGGGAAGGCCAAAGGTGACAACCAATGATAATCACATTTGAAAGATCTTCGAGAAGGTTGAGGTTAGTGTCCCAATCTTAGAATTGATTGAGCATGTCCTTTCCTATGCCAATTTTTTTAAAGTTGCATGCACTAAGAAGAGTAACAAACCAATTAGGAAGCTAGTGAAACTAAAATAGGGGGAGTTGCTACTCTTAATCTTCGGAAGTTTCTTATAAAATGTGATGACCCCGTCATGTTTTCAATTCCTATCTCCTTAGGTGGTAAATTGGTAAAGAATGCTATTAAAAACTTAGGATCCTCTATTAATGTAATCCCGTCTTGTATTTATGAGAACCTAGAAATAAGTGAACTTAAAGAGACTAAGGTTATTGTCCAATTGGCTGATCATTCCCAAGCTAGTCATGGGGACTAGTAAAGTATGTTATGGTTTGAGTTGACGAATTGGTGTTTCTGGCAGAATTCTATGTTCTTGATGTTGCGCACGATGGTGGTGCACCATTAATTTTATTGGGGAGGCATTTCCTTAAAGTGTCAAGGACTAAAATTGATGTTTACTTGGGAACACTAACCTTAGAAGATGACATAGTTAGGGTTGGTTTTGATATTTTCTAATCTAAGCATGATTCATCTAATCCTTCTCTTGTGTGTAAAATGCATAACCTTATGTGAAGAACTTGTTCAACATAAGAACTCTTGCATGAAAGATAATGATGATTGCCTTGACGTGGTTTTGATGATAGTGATAGAGATAGCCAAGTTGATGATATTTTTGATGATTATGAGAGTGATGAAAGAAATCCTACCTTTCATTTTGATTGTGATGACTATGTTGATAAGACTATTGCCTTGCATTATATTAGTGATGATTTTTATATCTTTGATTACTTTTTTTTATGATCACTAACATGCAGCGATTAGTGGAGAGTGGTGAGGACGTAAAACACCGTCAACCGCCTCCTAAACCCAAGGAAATGGCTAAGTACTCAACATTGGCTATAAATGGATACTCATCCTTCTTGTAAAACAAAACGCTCAAAGGTATGGAACCTTGTGGAGACCTCTTCACAAGGATGTCATTGTTGGTGGAGTTATGATGGAGACTCCGAAGACCCAACCATTGGTTCTTTCAATTGAAATGTATGAAAAAATAAATAAGTTGTGAGGATGACAATAAAAATATGGTGCTCAATGATGTGCACCATATAGCATGCGTTGGCCGATGCATTTAACGCATTTATTATCATCTTTTGTTTGGTTGATTGCTGTTTTAGTTAGGTTTACACAAAAAATGGTTTAGATGACCATTATTGGGTTTCTTGTCGAAATCCCGAGTTTTGTAGATTTTATTGAAGTTAATTGACACTTTGTATTCACGAGCACCTAGATCTTCCTTTGTGATCTCATCAGTAGTTTCTCGTGAGTACTTTTTCATTATCTTTTATAGAAGGCCATCTGTGAGGGTGGTAGTAGATATTTGAAGGTCATTCGCAAGGATGGTAGTATATTAAAGGCTACGGACTCTAAAGTGTGGTAGTAGATGGAATTGAGGCCAAGAAAGGCGGATTCAAAGTTCAAGAAGGCCAAGACCTAAAGATAAGAGGCAGAGGAGTCATAGTCCGAGAGTTGTACGAAGTTGTGGGAACAATCCAAGAAGAATCATCCCTTAAGATTAAACCATTAGATTTTTATTCTCGAGTATTGTAAAATTAACTACATGAACTCTCAAATTGGACCAAGGGTTCATCCGTAGTTGAGCAAACAAGTCAGCCGGCCGAACCACCCAAGCTGGTATGAAGGGAGTCTCGTGTCAGATCTCTTCACGACTCATTGCAAGAAGCACATGACATGCCAGAGGTCCCGAGATGCCCTGTTTGGTGCAAAATGTTCCGAGATGCCCTGATCATTTTTGAGGCTAAGTATGGCGTGGATCATTTTGTTTCACATGGTCTGTGCTGTTTAAAGTCATCAATTCCAAGACCAGCTCGCGGGGTGTGAAAAATGACACGCCTCATGCCAAGAACTGAGTATAATGAGGATATGGTTGATAGCCTGCGCCGAACGACACAGGGTGCGAATAAGAAGATTAAAAATGGAGCACCACCCGATAACCATAGCCAAGACACACGACCCATTTCTGCATGAGGCTAACTAGTTGGCATGGCCCGCGCCAAGACATACGATCCGTGTCAGCACGAGGCTAATCGGTTGGCACGACCCACGCCAAGAGACATGACCCGTGTCAACACGAGGCTGACCCGTGTCAACACGAGGCTGACCCGTGTCAACACGAGGCTGACCCGTGTCAACACGAGGTAGACCTATGTCAACACGAGGCTAACCCGTGTCAACACAAGGCTAACCCATGTCAGCACAGACTATGCCCGGACACATGGCCCTTGTAAACACGAGGCTAACCGGCTGGCACAGCCTGTTCCATTTTGCACCCCGTGCCGTTTGCGGTTTCTAGGATTGTTTTGCCTATTTTGGGCCTTTTTCAAGGCCCAATTCCCTACTTCTATATATAAGAGCCTTTAGTCTTCTAGGGTTAACTTAGTAGGTATAATGTAGATTCTATTTCTCTCTCTAGGTAAAAGGAAGAGGATAATTTTCTCCTCTAGAGTTCCTCTTCTCTTCTCTTCTTTTTTTCTCTTCTTTTATTTCCCTTATTTTCCTATATCTATGGCATTTAACTCAATATTTTCCATAGATCTATTTCTTAGGGAGTAGTTAATTAAACTTGGGGTAGTATTTGTATTCATGAATTGATTTATGGATTTTTGAGATTTAGATTCTCCTATCTTTATTCCTATTAATATTTGTACTTGATTTGTGATTTAATTTCTTTGGAAATTTATACTATGCCATTATTATAATGCATCCATACATGTATAGTAGTGTAATATCATGTAAGAATTCATTGCTATCTTGCGAGTGTTAGAATTATGGAGTAGGTTCAAGAACACCGATGATATGAGTACATTCATGTTACCTCGGTGAAATACCTTTGCATGTGTTAAACTATAATTCTAATTGGATAGTCATGTCAGAGGAATCACATGTTGGGTGGTCGATTAGGCAAATCCCAACGAGGCAAAACCCTTGACATACCCCGATAGATGAGCATGATTGTTTGTAGCAACTAGGGTTGTACCAACTTTGAGAAATCACAAGGTTGTGCCAACTTTAGAGTCATCACAAGGTATCAATTTATTTGCCTCTCTAGGCCTAGATACTGAGATCTATAGTGGAGTGTTCGGGATGTAATGCCCTTACTTTCATATCTAACGAGTGCGACCTACGCGAAGCATTGCCCTTTTAGGTGGGCTTTATTCCTCTAAGTGGGGGTACATTAGAATTGAGAGTAAGATGACGGGTATGGTCTGTGGAGTTACTGGACTAAAGCGCATCCCCAAATACGGAAACAGTGAGATAATTATGTATTAGTGGTAGTACTTTTTGTGACAAACAAGGGAAAGATATGGCTATCTTCACACTATGTGACATAGGCATAAGATAGGTTTATATTGTTATATGTGAATGAATCAAGGATAAGAGCCATTTATCGATCATGTTAAGCAAATACCCCTAAGTGCTAGTTTATATATTTTATTCCATCGATTCCATGCTTGTAGTTGATAGTTGAATTTTTTGTCCCAAATGTTGTTTTACAAACACTTTTTATTCCTAACACGTGATCGGATTGAAGACCCGATCACAGTTGTGCATGGATAGTCATTAGATTCCTAACATCTTTGTGGACGAAACCTGTACCTGCCACTATCTACTATTCTAGGTAGCATAGTACTAGGAACGGAAGCAACATATAAATTTTATCTTTGAACCTTTAAACATAGATATCCTCCTCTCGTGTTTTTAATGATGAATCGGGAGGGAGCGGGTCACTCGTTCTTGCTTTGTTTTTGATATCCTTTAGTAAACAGATTTTTCATGTTTTAGTTTGTGACAAATATTTTTGGGATGAAACTCTTGTTGATTGATGAATTTGAGTTCGAGTCTTGTTATTTTTGGGTGAAAGGATATAGGGCTTGTTTGGTGACAAATTTTCTTCGAATAAAGGGAGGAAAAATGAAAAAGGCACTATTCACTGGGGTAGCCTCGTGCAAATCCCTTTTGCACGAGGGGTGCCTCGTGCTGATGGCTTTGGCACGGGCCGTTCTAGTAATATAGACCATGCTGGGATTCTTGGCACGGGCTATGCTGATACGATTAGCATGAGTGTAACCTCGTGTGCATGAGGTTGGCCACATGTCAGGCCTCGTGTGGCTGGGATTTTTGGGTTAAAAATCAAGATTGAGAAAATTTGAATTTTAAGCTAAATTATGAAAGTTTTGGCCCATTAATTCAGTAAAACCTTTGTTTCCTTCAAGTGTTGTTGTAAATAGTCCATCAACACCTCCCTTATGCATTAATAAATTGGTACCTTTGTCCCTTTCACTCTCTAATTTCAAAATATCTCATTTGTACCTCCTTCCTAAATTACCTTTTTTGGTGAAAATAATGATCCATAGTACATTAACTCACCCATAGGATTCCTTTAACTCTTTAAAATCTCTCAAAAACACTCACTCTCACTTCCTCTTGGTGAAACTCCAAAATTGGAGCCTTTTTTCTCTCATAAATTAGCATTTTTGCTTCTTCTTGTGTGGATTATTCATCTCCTGGCTTCAAATTCCGGGTAATCCTTTGAACTTTATGTTTACTTGCTTTATGTAGCATGCTGATGATGTAGTGGGGAGCTTGATACTCGGAAATATGTTGTAGTGTTTTTTGAAATTTTTTTTTGGGTTATTTGACTGATTCTTGATGCATGCCTTTGGTTATTCTTGCATTACCACCTTTTTCTTTTTATGATAGGATGCCTCCAAAAAGTAAAACTTTGGAAAAAGGAACAACTTCCCGGGGTGACAAGTGGAAGAACCTGGCAAAGGTTATGAGATGAGAGTTGGTGACTTCCCTTCCTCCTAACCTCGCTTGTTTTATTGATGAGTTCATGGGATTGACCATTATTTCCGGGAGTGTAGCCCAGAGGTGGAAGTACTTGAGATACCCGAAGCGAACCATATTGAAAATGAAGTTCGATTGCTAGTAGACTTTGGGAGCTCTAGGTCTACTGGAGCCTGTCACGACTTGCTAAGACGGATAGACCTATAGGGATTCTTGGACAAGCATTTGAAGACCTATATTCGGTGGAATTTGGAGTTCTTGGTAACCTTGGAGCAATCAAAGGACAGTGAGGGAAGAAGGATCGTCCATTTCCACTTGGATGATAATGAGTACACTATGTCACATCAGGATATTGCCCAAGCATTCAGGTGGAAGTACGAGAAGGAGATTCCTAGGACACACCAACAAGGCCTTCCATTTTCTTTGAACAATTTTTGGAGAATTATTTTGAGTACTGAGACGAAGCATCTTTGCAAGAGCACGGTTATTGTCTATCAGGTGATGCGATATGTTCAGCGATTATTGAGCATGGGGGTATTCTGTCATGGAGAGACTTCAAAGTGTCCCAGTTCGGATGTCCAAGTCCTTTGGTTGATGACTCTGGAGGGGAATTTTTATCCCAACATGGTGGGAACTTTCGTGGAGAAGTGTATTTCCATGGGAGACAAGAAGGGAGGAAAGATTTATAAGGGTGGCATGGTTGGACTTTTAGCCCACCACTTAGGCCATCCGGTCCTCTCTTCATTTGCTGTGGTGAATTTGGGACGTACAGGGACACAATATACAATAGAAAAACTTGTGGCCATCTATGGTAGCTACCACGACTTTGGAGAGTCGCTTTGTTTGGTTGTATGATGGTACCACGATATGCAATATTATAATTCTACCCCAGCCGGAGCGTATACCTATCGAGCATGATACGATGTTGTATGGTCCATTCCTTGCCCCAGATTCGAGGTTTGAGAAGGATTTCTACAGAATTCTCTCAAACTCGGACATAAAGGATAACGACGACGAGACTCTGTCTAGAGCACCACCTAGTCGTACTCACCTACCTGCGGATCTCCTCGACCAATTTCATCTTTTTGGGGAAAATATTCCTCTATCTACCCAATTTATGCGGGATATCAGTCAAGTGATAGCCAGGATGAGTTTACAGTTGGAGGATTTTGGGACTCAGCTAGGATCTATGGAGGATACCATGCACACTTGGGGGTCTAGGATAGACTCCATCGAACCGGAGAGTACGAAGGAGTTTTCTATTGTGGATAAGAGGTCGGATGTTCAAGAAGAGTCCATCGAGCAAGTGCTTGAGAGACATGACATTTCAAAACTCGATGGTTTTCAGGTTGTCATTCCTATCGAGAGGCAAGAAATGCGTGAAGAAGAAAGACAGAGGAGGTGCGGGACTTGGCAATTGAGGAGGGACCCTTTGGGGTCACATGAGTGAGTTTCGTTACTTTTATTTCTCTCACTTATGGTTTATATTGATTCATTACATTGCGAACAATGCAGAGTTGAAGTATGGGGGTGGGAATTGTGAAACACTTAGGATTTTTCATCTCGGAATTTCTTTGTGTTTTTGATGTTGTTTTGTTTGGTGTCTTTTTGGTGTTATCTTTGGTTTTGGGAAGTTTGGTAGAGGTGTTGGTGGTGTAATCTTTAGTGTGCTATCACTTTGTTTTGGGATGAACCTTTTTTGGTGGTGTCATTTTTTGTTTGTTATTATCTTCATGTATTATGAAGCCCAACTTTGGGGCATTTTGTGCTACACCATTTGTTTTTGAAAAATTTGAAATAAATATGTACCCGGCTAAGTTGCAAACTCGAAAGGGAAAATTAGGGAAAAATGGGAAGAAAGCCTCGACAGGTCGAAGGGCTAGGTAAAAATGAGAGGTTAGGCCCAGCTAAGTTGGAAAACTTAGGCAAAATGAGATACGGTGTGGAAAAGGGGGATATGGTGAGTTCAATATGTGTGAAAGCTAGGATGGAAACCTGAAAGGGATCCTAGGCAAAATGAGAGAAATTGAGAGAAAACAGAAACTAAGTTGAGGATCCTTAGGCTTTATCATTGGTTGTAGCTAAGTAGAGAATATCGATTTAGTTACAACCAAGTTGAGGGTCTTTTGGATTATCCTTCGTGATTTTATTCAACAACAACTCTTGGATTGCTTTTGCGGACTATTCGACAGAGTAAGCTAGTTCAACAATTATCATTTTTACTTACTTTTTTCTTTACAATATTTTGTGTGGTTAGGTTAATTTAATATCTGGGGGTGTGAGAGTTGTGAGATTCTTACAATCTTTGGGGAAACTATGGTAGCTTGGGAATAAGTTCAGTGCATCGGTTAACTTCTGTTGCATGCTACATTCCTCTTGGATCTTTCCTCATTTTTGTTTACTCAGGGACGAGTAAAGGTTTAAGTGTGGGGTGATTTGATGTACACCTTATTGCAAGCGTTAACTGATGCATTTGATACATTTATTATCATCTTTTATTTGGTTGATTTCTAGCTTTAGTTAGGTTTGCACGGCAAAGGGTTTAGACAACCATTATTGGTTTTCTTATCTAAATCCAGAGTTTTCTTGGCTTAATTGATACTAATGGAGACTTTGTATTCACGAGCAACTAGATTTTTTGTTATCTTATTAATAGGTTGCTTGTGAGTACTTTTTTAAAAAAATCTTTTTTTAGAAGGTTATCTGCGAGGATGGTAGAAGATATTGAACGCCATTTTCAAGGATGGTAGTAGATTGAATGCCACGGACTCCAAAGCGTGGTATTAGATGGAATGGAGCCCGAAAAAGGCGGATTCAATGTTCAAGAAGGCCAAGAAAGAAGTGGGGGAATTGTGGTCCGAGATATGCACAGAGTTCAGGGAAAGATCAGAGAAGAATAATCACTTAAGGGTTATATCATTGGATTCTTCTTCTCAAGCACTATAAAATCTACTATAAGAACTCTCAAATCCAATTAGCGGTACATCCGTAGAAGAGCATACAAATTAGCTGACCTAACCAGCTAAGGCCTGCACGAGGGCCGGCACGAGGCTAACCAAGCTGATATGAAGGTCACCTAGCATGGCTCGTGTCATGGATGCTCAGCATGGCTTGTGCCAAACTCAGATGCCCATGTCCCATATATTTGATGCATTCATAAATATGGCAAGTATTGGCGCGTAACGTTCCATTTCACACGGTCCGTGTCGTTTCAAGTTACGAATGCAAAGACTAGCCTACATGGTGTGAATAATGAAATGACTCATGCTATCTTATTGAGCAAAACAAGGTTCTAGCTAACACCCTGTGCTAAACAACACAAGGCATGCACTCAGAGGCAGCGGAACGAAGCTCCAGCCGACGGTTCTTGCTGGGTGACATGACCCACACCAGCACGAAGTAGACGGTCTGTGCCAGACCTGGAAGGCCACGCCAGTATGAGGCCACAATCCACACCAGCTGGTATGAAGAGTACTCGACCCGCGCTAGCACGAAGGGTACTCGGCTGGTATGGACCGTGCCAGATTCCACTGGCCGTGCCATTTACGGCTGCTAGGATTTTTGCCTTGTTTTGGCCTATTTTTTGGCCCAATTCCATACTATAATATATGTGGACCTATTTTTACTAGGGTTTAATTTTATGCCCATTTTTCATCTTCAAGACTAGGTTAGAGAGCGAAAATATTCTTCCTTCTCTCTAGGTTCTCTTCTTTTCTTTTCTTCTCTTTATTTTTATTTTGCCCAATGACATTGAATTCAATGAAATATTTGGATATAATAGTTAGGGAGTATTTAATTAAATTGGGAATTATATTTGTATTCATATATTAAAGCTTATTTTGTGAGATATCTTGGATTTACCTATTTCTATGTATTTTGTGTTATCATGTTGGATTGTTCTTAACATTCTTTTGAATTTTACCGGAGTCTACTTTCATATTGTTGCACTATTAATACCCTCAGGGAAAGGTCAGAATCCACGTGGGTGTGTCCGCATTGGCTTCCGTTGTTAACGTTACGATTAACCATGCACTAGTAAGCCAACGAGTTGGTCCGAAAGGTAACCGGTACATATAGCTAAGCAAACTAGGATTATCTTTGTGATCTTAGAGCTACCGATACAGTGCTTCACCCCCTTTGCCTTTTAGGTCTAGGAAGAAACATTCATGGTGTAGTGCCCGAGACGTAATTGTATTGGGCAGACTCAGATATGCACGACAAGCAGGGCCATCATTGCACTTCCCTAATTATGGAAGCAGTGCCGATGGAATATTTCATGTGCACCCTACGTGACAGGTGTGGGGAAGTGTTGACCATCGACCACACCACATGTCACAAACACTAGAATAGGGTTATAGTTCTTTTATTTGATGAAATCAAGGATCAAAATAACATTATTCATATTATGCAAATATTCCCCAAGTGCTAGTTTATATAGTTCATCATTGCGATTGCATGCTAGTAGTTGTTAATACAAACTCACCTCCAATGACTGTTTTCCCAACATTGATTATTCCTTACACGTGGTCGGACTAACGATCTAATTACGGTTGTGCATAGTTAATTATTAGATTCATACCATCTCTGTAGATGACCCTGGTACTTTCCACTATCTATCATTCTTTGTAGAATAGTAGTAGGAACATGAGCAACAATATAAATTTCTATCTTTGATCACGGTCCCCTCTCGCTCCAAGTAGTAGATCTCTCGTGAAAAGATTATTTAATAGCGACGCCAGGAGGGAGCGTGTAAGAGGAACATGAAGAGAAGAATCCGGAAGGAGGACCTCAACATCCTCACCTTTGAGGAGAATGTAACCCTTTGAGACAAATTATATTAAGGGAGATTATGGTTCCCAACCTTGAGCAACAACCAGTGTGCATCTCATATCCAACGGTTGGGCCTAATGGGCACTTTGAACTCAAATCCGGGTTGATACACTTGCTACCTTCCTTTCTTGGAGGGCAAGGGGAGGACCACAATGAACATATCTCCGATTTTCACATGGTTTGTTGCGATATGATTCCAGAAGGAGTGATTGAAGAGCTTTACAAGCCTTCTTATTTTTATTGCAATATGCCGGAAGGGATTGGCTCCACTACCTTCCATCCGGGAGCATCACCTCATGGATTGAGTTGAAAAGAAAGTTTCTTTCCAAGTACTTTTAGGCCTCAAAGTCCACTACATTGAAGAAGGACATAAGTAATATCCTCCAATGGTACTAAGAGTTACTCTACGACTATTGGAAGAGGTTCAAAAGGCTTCTCTAAAGTTGTCCTTACCATGGCTAATCTATGGGAGATTTGGTCTTCTACTTCTCTAATGGTCTTCTTGATGAAGATCAAAGGCTAGTGAGAGGAGCTTGTGGTGGTTATCTTGGTGAGCGGCTGCGCACATGATACTTAGACCGTGCTAAACCGGGTGCTTCAATGGGAGCGTGGCCTACACATTTTGTGCACGGCCCGTGCCCATTTCTAATTTTTTTTACTTTTCTTGGCCAAATCTTGAAAACTTAGACTATATATAGATTGCTTTTATCCTCTCTTCATAGGCCTGACTTTCTACTCTCAGAAACCCTAGTTTTCATTAACTATTCTTCATTTATTGCTTATCTACCAGGGAATTTCATCCCCTTGTTATGGGTTTTAATTATCTAGGTTAAATATACTCTTGGGAGTAATTGGTAATCATTTCTAGTATGAATTTGTGAGATTTGGTTTATCCTATTTTATGCTTTGATTATCATGTATATTTTGTGCTTTCTTGTGTGATTAATGCATGGTTTAGATTAAGATGATCAACTAGTTGATGATTGTGAATCGATTGTTTTCTAGGTTTTTGGTCAAATAAAATTGCTTAGGTTTAGGATGAATTGAATGAGTTTGCCTAATTATCAATGTGGCTCACTAATAACGTCTAGCATGAAGGTCGATCCTTGTAGTTGTTATTAGTATATATACTTGTGCTATCTGTATATTTATTGCTTGAAGGACATTGTGTTTGTTGTGTTGGGTCTCTATGTTCATTACTATTCTCGGGAAAGTCTATGACGTCGATCGTCTAGAGTGACATGAGGGTAAGGGTTATTGTGTAGCGCCGATCGCCCATTTTATTTATAACTGAGGAGAGGTGAGAAATATATTCACTTGAAATGAGTTGATAATTTATCCACAATATGTTGTTAATGAATAAAAATAGGATTGTTAGTCAATGATAAAAGGATAACTGTAAATGTAAAACATTTGCACCCAAAACTCGTTACCATATTAGTTACATCTTTCATACTAGTTGTGATCATATTTGCATCGTTCCTTTTAATCATTTGCTAATCTAGTTGCTTAAAGCAGTCGTATTATTTTTCCAAACTCAACCCCCTGCTTTGTCACCAAACACTTAGAGTGACTTCTTTATGTGTTTTTAACTACGTTAAACACTTGATAAAATCCCCTTTTTGTCGTGGACGACCCCAACTTGCCATTAGTTACTTTCTAGTAGTTATAAGCCGCAATTAGGGCCAATAAATACTATCTTTGAGAGGCAAGACGATGACCTCCCAAGCTACTTTAACTAACTCCTAACAAGTTATCATACAAACATATATCATCAATCTCTCAATCACATAAATGACACTAATAACCATATTCAAAACTCCATAAATGCACAATAGTCAAATTATTATATAGATAACTAGAGTTCTCAAGACACAGGAAAAGAAGTTCAAATCAATTTCTCTCAGGACTAAATTTAGCTACTATAATCCATACTACAAATTATAAACATAATCATCCACATGAAAGATGAAAAAGATGAAAAACAAATTAAAACTAGGGTTTTTGTAGTTAGAAAATTGGTCGAGATGGAAGTTAGAAAATAGAGTATGAATGTTTTCCAAAATAAAGAAGACAAAGCAGGTGAGTGGCTAGCGCCATGTTCGTTGCTAACTACAATGTATGTCGTGGTCCACAAAGGAGCTTCTAGACAGCTTATACCGAATTTCAATTATTTGGCCTTCTTCTTTACTTCTTCTTCAAAGTCTTCTAGCTTCTTTAGAACCCAAATTATTCAAAACCCAAAAACTTCAAATAAACATCTTCAATTCATTAATTAAAGAATTATGATATAAAACATATGAATCATCATAACCTTGTAATTGATAAAATGTAATTTTCCTTCCAATTATGTCCATAATCTACTATAGAATTAGACTTCTAAAGTGTTAACAATGATATATAAATCAAGAACATAAATGTCAAGACAAAATCTCCCCTCATCATTCTCTAGATATTTTGTTCTATTATAGACATCTATTGTTGAGCTCATCATTTTGAGACTCGATCACCCTAATATCAAGAAAATAGAAGTCTCCGGAAACACAAGTTTACCAATATATCCTTTACTACTCCCTTAGGAATAGTTTGTGAATGATCGGCTAATTGTATGATAACTCTAGTCTCATTAAGTTCTCCTAAGTTAAGGCTTTAAAAAAGGGGAAATGGGTTGGCATTTAATGATGCTCCCAAATCAATCATTGCTTCCTTATATAAAACACCACCTAGGTTGATAAAGATTATAAACATTCCAGGGTCAGCACACTTTATAGAGAGTCTTTTATTGGCACAGGTGGAAACATGAACTCCTACTTTCAATTTCCCTACTTTCCTAAGTGTTTTAGTCCTTTTCTTTGTACACGTTTCTTTAATTTGTTTGGCTTACCTTGGAATTTTAATGATAGCATCAAGCAAAGGGATTTTTACCTCAAACCATTGGATATCATTGATGAGGTCCTAGTTATCCACATCCATGTTTCTTTTTGCCCTTAAATCTGCCGAAAAAGGCGATGTAGAGGAGACTTTTTCGATCTTGGTTGTGTTGGAGGCCATTAGAGACCTTGTGTATTTAGCTTCCTTTTTCTCAATCTCCACTTCCTTGGTTTTGCACTCAACCAAGATTTACATTTCACTTCCCACTACTCTATCCTCCTTTTGCTTGACCTCTTTTTTGGGCTCTCTAACATCCTTGTCATTTCTTAACATGATGACACTTACGTTTTGACTCATATACACCCTGAATTGAAATGGAAGTTTTCCCGAATCTCTTTCCTCTAGGTGGCTTACAAATTAGCTAGTTGGCCTACTTGGACCTCCATGTTTTTTATACTCAAGAAGGCCCTAGTACCCAACTCTTCACTTCCCCTTCTTATCTGAGCTGCGAAAATCTCTCTGCTCTACATCATATGGGATATAGCTTCCATTTACTCCTATTTTTTAGACTTGAGGTTACTAGCTTGCAGATTAGAAGTCTGTTTGCCTCTCGGGAATGGTTGTTAAAGCCCCCAATTTTAGTTTTGACCATTTCTATATTTGGGATATTCCTCTCAGCCATCCATCCATCAAAATTTCCGATGGTCACTCCACCTTAGGTTGTAGGTCTTGGAGTAGGGGACGTATTTCTTGTCAAACCCTTGGCTCATTGGAAACCTTTCCATTGGCATTGACATTCTCTATAGGCTTTGTTACCTTGAAACCCTTATCCTTACTAGTCCACAACATTGACTTCTTCAACCTCATCTTCTTGTAACTACAGATAAGCGTCGGTGATCTGCACCTAAATGCATGCATTAACCAATGTATTTGACACGTTTGTTATCATGCTTTTGTTGGTTGATTGCTAGTTTTAGTTAGGTCTACATTACAAAGGGTTTGGATGACCGTTGTTGGTTTTCTTATCTAAATCCCTAATTTTGTGGACTTAATTGGATCTAGTGGACATTATGTGCTCATGAGCACTTAGATATTCTTTTGTGAGCTTATTGGTATGTTACTCCTGAGCACTTCAGCGTAGTTTTGTAGAAGGACATCTGCAAGGGTGGTAGTAGATATTAGATGGCCATCCGCAAGGTTGGTAGATATTAGAAGGCCATCCACATGGTTGGTAGTAGATAGAAGACCACAATTTAAAATGTGATAGTATATGGAATCAAACAGAGAAGAATAAGGAAGTAAATTTTGACAATTGAAGACTTGGCAAGGCCGTGCCAGCCAACACAGTTTGTTCCAGAGGCACTTTGCACGTGCCACCTTATTCAACATAGCTCATTCCATCAATATGTCTCGTGCCATCGGCTAAGTATGATTACAGGCCATGCCGTTTAACACAGTAAGTGCCACTCCAAAGGAAACATTAGAAGACCAGTCAACGGGGCATGAAGATTCATGTGCCTCGCCATCAATATGCTTAAAAATCTACTCCTAGTTGATAGCCCGCAAGGGTATACATGGCCGATACCATTGAGGAGAGAAAAATTATGCACCCAGCCGACGGCCTACAAGGATCCACATGGCATGTGGTGTTCAACTGATCAAGGAAGAGTCCCAGCCGGCGGCTTAGGATAAATTGTGCGACTGTTCACTTAGATCAGCTCGGAAGAAGCCCCAGCTAGCAACCCTTGTTGAATGACACGAGTTGTGCCAAGAAAGACCAACATGGGCCCTATTCTATGGCATGGCCCGTTCCAACGACTGCTAGGGTTTAGGTAACTTTTTGGGCCATTTTCAAGGCTCAAATCCCTCTTACTATAAATAGAAGCCTATGTCTTCTTGGGTTGAATATATTTTTTTCGTTCATTAGTTTCATTCTTCTAATTCTAAGAGTAGGGTAGAGAGAATGGGGAATATCGTTCTCTCTAGGATTTTATTTTCTCTTTGTACTTGCCCAAAAGCATTGAATCCAATGAAATACTTGGGTTCAGTGGTTATGGAGTAGTTTATTTTCTTTGGGATCTATATTTTTATTCATGACTAGATTTTGACTTTTTGAGATTCTTATATTACCTTGTCTTTATTCCTTTGAATATTTGTGCTTGATTTATGCTTTCTATTCTTGTGAGATTTATGCTATGTCATATTTTATGATTCATCCATACATCCATGTGTAGTATAATGTCCTGCTAGGCTACATTGCTATCTTGGGAGTGTTATATTATGGCTATTGTAGATTTGAGAGTACCGAGAAGATGAGTGCATTCATATTTCCTTGAGAGCACCGTCTTGATTGGTTAGACTATAATTCTTATAGCTAGTCGTGTGAGGAATCACATGTTAAGAGTGATAGACTAATCCTTAATGAGAGAAAACCCTTGGATTACCCTAATGGATAAGCGTGATAGTGTTTTAGCGACTAGGGTTGTTGTGTAGCAACTAAGGCGTATCAACTCTAGAGTCATCACAATATGCCAAATATTTTGCCTTTGTAGTTCTAGGGATTGGTATCTATAATGGAGTACCCTGGACGTATTGTCCACAGTTACATATCTAACGGTTGTTACCTACGCAAGGCATTGTTCCTTTAAGCGGAGGTGTATTAGCATTGGGAGTGAGATGACAGGGATAAAATGCGAAGTCAAAAGGATTAGAGCGCATTCCTAATTATGGATGTGGTGTGATAAGTATGTATGTGGTGGTGATGTACCTATGTGTGACAGACATTGGGAAATGCCTGGCTATCTCCATACTATATGACATAGGCATAAGATAGGTTTATATCTCTTGCATGTAAAAGATACTAGGGTTTAAGTTATTCATCAGTAATGTTACGCAAATATACCCCAAGTTCTAGTAATATATAGTTTTACTCTTGTTCTTAGATGCTTTTAGTTGTTGGATAACCCCCCGCTCCGGAAACTATTTTACAACATTAGCCATTCCTGGCACGTAATCAGATTGATGACCCTATTGCGGCTTTGTATAGTTAGCCGCTAAATTACTAGCATCTCTATGGACGACCCCATTCTTGACACTATCTACCCCATAGGTAGTTTAGAAGTAGGAACGATAGCAAAATTATAAATTATTTATCTTTTTGAAGCCATTCTACGGGTTAGTAGATCTCTCGAAAGGTAGTTTATTAGTGGCCCCACTAGGAGGCAAATCAAATTTTGGTGCCATTGCTGGGGATGTTAGTTTAAATAATTAACTGTTAACTTGCATTGTTTGTTAGTAGAGTATTTAATATAATTTTATCTTGTTTACTTTGGTTTGTTGTTGGTGTCGAGCATTTGTAATAGCTAGTCTATTTACTTCTAATCCTTGTGCTAGTGTTTCTTTTGAGTTGGGTGTTGTTTAGTTTCAAGTTTATGGTAAATACCTGTTCCATGAACCAAGGAACTCTACACTGCTTGACAGAAAATGCAGGTGGTTGGAGAAGAATGAGGAGGAGGGCTGGAGTAGGGCACAAGAGCCAACCGTTTTAGTTGAATAGATTATTGAAATAGTGGAGGACAATCACACACTTAGGGAGTTGATGGCTCCGAACTTGAAGAATCAACCCCTATGAATTGTTTCCCACCTTTGCCACTAAACATGACTTGCAAGCTGAAGAACAACATGATTCAATGCTTATCTACATTCTAAGGGATGTCCGGTGAAGACCTGAACTAGCACTTGTCAAAATTTCACCTAGTATGCACCAACATGAAGCCATCCGGAGTTTTGGAAGATGGTTACAACTTGAGGTCCTTTTTTCTCACTGCGGAATGCAGCCAAGGATTGGTTATATTATCTTCCGCGTACTCTTCTTGGATGGACATGAAGTGGAGGTTCCTTGAAAAGTATTTTCTGGCTTCCAAGTCTGCAGGTATAAAGAAGCAACTTTCCAACATCTTGCAAATGGCGAACGAGTCTCTCTATGAGTATTGGGAGTGGTTCAAGAGTTTATTGGCGAGTTTCCCCTACCATCCATTCAAGGAAGGTGATTTGGTGTTAACCTGCTCCCTCCCAACGTTGCTAATAAATACACTATTTTTTATGGGAGATCAACTAAGTTGAGAGGCGGATGTGAGTCAAAGATAAGAAATTTTTAATGTTCCTCCTATTCCTACTACTATGATACCAATGGGATGGATAGTGGCAAGGCCATGGTCATCCAAAAAGATGCTAGGAATCTAAAAGTTAACAACATACATCCACAATCAGATCGTCAATCCGATCACGTGTCAGGAGCAGCTAGTATTTCTAAAACGGGCTTTGGGGGGGGGGAGGTTTATCTAATGACTACTAGCATACAAATTAGAAGAGAATAAACTATATAAACTACCACTTGGAGATTATTTGCATAACATGATTGGTGTTGTTTCGATCCTCGATTTCATCACATACAAGATGTATAAGCCTAATTGGGAGGTCGTCGCCGTACCTCTCAAAGATACTATTTTAAGCCCTATATGCTCACTAAATACAACTAAGTAGATAGTTGGCAAGTCGGGGTCGTCCACAAAGAAGAGGGAT
>JAULKM010134568.1:0-19015 GCA_032355605.1 Rubia tinctorum
AATGTATGGAAACAAATCCACACTTATTCAATAACATAAACAGCAAAAGAAATCAATTGAAATAACTATTTTCCCCCGTCTCCCCATAATGGGAAGATGTGGAAAAGAAGAAGAAGATCAGAGAAAAAAAGTGCATAGAAGAAACAAGAAGGTGCGGCGGCTTAGGGTTTTATGTTTAGACTAGGAGCGCCACACAATTTGTCTGCTGCAATTCACCTGAATTTCTCATCAATTTGGTATTAAATCATTCAGGATAATTCACCAAAATTTAACTTATTTTCAGTTCTTGACACATACTTCCCAAACTTAAAATCCATCGAATGTCCATCTGTTCATGTCTTGCACGTTACCAAATGTATCTCTGTTCATTATTAAGTTCACTTTCAGAAATCTAATGTTGGATCTGTTCTATATGACATCTTCTCTTGCTCTGCTTCTTCCTTGCGCTCTTTCTCCTTGAGTTCATTTAGAATAAGAAGGATGCCGAACAAGATCCATCCGCCTGACGAGTCTCCTCCATCGCCTCCTCCACTGCCTCCACTGCCGTGTGGAGGAAGTGTAGGCCCACTGTCATCAAGTTTTGGTGTCTTCACTCCATCTGGAATAAGATCAAAGTTCAAACACAATAAAACAGCAAAACATCTTATGCTATACTTTTAAATGCATGGTGCAGTATGAAACCTGAAATAGGATGAAAATCTGGAGCTTTCTAGTATTAAAAAACAAGGGTGTGTTTTTTTTAAAAAAATCTTGTATAGCAAAACTGCTGCTAAATATTATCAAAGACTGGCAATGCTCCAAAGATATACTTGCATTATCAAAATTTCACTATAGGCTTAAGAAAACAAAGGTCGTGTTATATTCACGAATAAAAACATGTCTTCAATCAATATCAAGTTCCAGCTCAAAGATCAGATTGTAGATTTATTGTAACCTAATATGCTTGAATGCTATTATAATGAGATAACACAGGCTGTAAACATGAAGCAAGAAAAACATGAGCTGCAAAAGGAAAATGAAAAATGTGATGAATTCACCTCTTACTGGAGCCTTAGATGTTGTTTTTGTCCTTTCTACAATAGGTTGAGTTTTCACTGCCCTACATTTAACATCCTGTGCATGTTCTTCGATGAGAAATGCAATATTTACAGAGTAAGAGAATCATGTACACAGAACTAATGTAGACATACCAAAGCTGCCAGACAAAGTGCAGAGGCAGAACCAAGTTGAGTCGTTTCTCTCTTCACTGGTATGATACCACCAAGTGGCTGAGCGCGTAATGATCTGCACATCTGAAATCTTCTCCAGCCATAAGTAGAGACCGGCATATACGTGCTCATCCGTCCATCATGGTTCTTGATTGCTAAATGTACAACTTAGTATTTAGGTGTGTATCAGTAAGGCTGCTGTACAATTGAAAGCAAATAGTTCACTACAGATTTAGCAATCGAGTGCATACAATTTTTTGCAGTTGATACATCGAAACTTACATACACTCATAAACAATAACAGTCATGGATCACAATAGCGATTACTCCAGGAAAATACCTACTCTACCAAGCTACCATGTTGAAACTGCAGTAGAGGCCAACTATCAAATAGGCCTTCATTTCTGCTTGCAAACTACCCACTGTAGGATCGGCTACAAGGATCATATCCCGCCATCATGTTCTATTAATACACATACCTTCATTACTGTTTATATGCATCATATCTTCCTATATTGTCTCTTTCCAAGTCTTAGTTCGTCCTCTTCCCCTGGATCCCTACCAAGAAAAATTACTAATCGAATAAAATTCTATCAATTCAACCCAATCTACTAGCCTAAGGCTACTAGGGCTAGTGATGTGAGAACAAAACTGTGAAGCTTAAGCTCAAAACACGGAAGCAGATTTCGATGGCTAATCCAAAAAGAAGCATTTTCGATCAATTCCAATTACTGTAACCGTAAGCATCACTCAAAAGCCAAGAACTAAGGTGAGTATTCATAGGCATTACCTGCCGGTATTATGGTTCCCAGCTTGGGTGACACCAAGGCCGCCGTAGTTTCAGTTGCAGGTAGCAGTGCCATGCTTAATTGCTTGCAGACTACCAATTAAACTCCCTGAAAATTTTGACCTGCAACAACAAGCAGTTTAATTGGTTAGTCATCAAACGGTATCCCCACCCCAAAAAACACACATACACAAAGGGAAAATCAATTTTTTTCGATTATTGCCCTACACACAGAGCCGGCGGTGTTGAAGCCTGATCAGATTCGATGCAAAATTGGAGAATATGGAGTTGCGGAATTTGTAGAGAATCATTGAATTTCACCAATTAGTTGCGGAATTTGTAGAGAATCATTGAATTTCACCAATTACGAATAGGTTTGTGTATTTGCATGGCCAGCCTAAACTAAGAAAAATGGACGCTGTGGTTTGTAAGTCGGTGATTTTTCTGCGTCGAGGAAAATCGGTAGGGTTCTAGACCCGTTTCTTTATCCTAATGGGCCTCTTCCACGGCAAATTAATTTAAAAAATTATTGTACCAAATTAAACTGCACTTTATATCTATTCAACTTTGATCATATATTTAAATAGATATATAAATAATAATACTATCATATTTAATATTGTTGGATTCGTCATAATAAATAGTTTCTAAATATTGACTATTTATTTGATGTAATATACGTAGTTTAACATATTAACGGTCAAATATGTTTCTTGAAAATCATAAAAAAATTCTATGCAGTTTAGCTTGATATGGAGGAAGCATCAGTGTTGTGAGCTTTGATATTTGTTTGGGTAAATTGGATAAATAATCCTATTAAATTTTGAAAGGGTATATTTGACCTTGTAAAATATGAATGTACAAAACTAAAATTGTGCAGTTATACCCATTTTGCTCAATTTCGGCGTTGACACAATGAAATCAATCGTTGACCAAACATAATAGGACATAAATATTCCCGAGCTCATAATAAAAAAATTTATGACCATTCTACCCCGAGATGACTTTTTCTTCACTGGCCAGCACTGCCACCCGCCGCCGCTCAACCCATCTCCGATCCACCGCCAGGAACCACCGAACTCCGCCCAGCTCTTCCTCACCCATGGCATTCTTCTGATCACTCGTAAAAGTGTCCTAATACCTCCGTTGGGACGCTTCTATTCATAGGACGCTTCTAAAAGTGCCCCGTTATCGCGAGTCTCTATAGATCATAGGTCGCTATATTATACTACTCTATAGACATGATATAGGATTTTGTATGCTTCCTTTTATAGTAGGTCATTTTTTAATGTCTTAGTTGTATATGTATTGGAACGTTTAATTTATAAGCATCCTAATATACGTCTATTAGGACGCTTATAAATGTTCAAATATTGTTTATATTGGGTCGCTTTGGAATGTCCTAATTAAATAATATTGGGAAACTTTTAGTGTTTAGCACACAACATTTATAAGCGTTATAACATACATTTGTTGGGATGCATCTTATAGAAGCATCCATGTATAAGTGTTGCAATGTGCCTCTTTTGTTGTAGTGAACTCCAATTTCCCAATCCTCCAAACCCTCTCAATGTAATCCTACCTCCTCCTGACCCGTTGATCATTCTTCTCCACCGCAGCCATCGAAAAACCGTTCCTGCATTGCAACCCAATCGACGTCGCGGTCGGGAGCCCATTTTCTCCCTTCGTTGGAACTACCTCCTCCCGAGAAACTTCCTCTCCTTGTTATTCCTGTCTTCTCCTCTCTGAAAGCTCTCTCAGCTTCTCCTCTCTAGGAGCTCCCTTCACCTTTGTCGTTGGCCATTGATTCGGTCTTGGCGGGAGTTGGGAAATTCGAGAAGGCCAAGGTTAAACGGAGCTTCAATGGAGCAGCTTCACCGGAGTGGTTGGAGAATAAGGGCTTCACCGGAGGATCGGTGGCGATAGGTTAAACACTCTGAAGAAAATAAAAAAAATAAAGAAGAAAAGAAAATGAGGAAGAAGAAGAGGAAGGTAAATTAGATTTTTCCTATTTATTTGGTTTTCGATTTTTTTTAGTCAGGGATATAATGGAGTGGATGAAAGTAATTTATGAATATTTTTTTAAAAAAATTAATTTTATGAATGGTGGGAGAAATAAAGTAAAGCTTACTTATTTCACAGTTAAAAGAAAAACAAAAAAATGGTTTGACTGTTAAGACCGAATTATCCTTTGTTAATCATCAGGATGATGACAAATTCTCCCTTTCGTTCTCAAGCTTGGCAAACTCCTAGGAAGCATCTTGCTCAATAAAGGAAGCAGAAAGAGTTTTCTTCTGTGGATATTTTAGGCCTGAATCAAACTTTCTCCTGGGGTTTCCACATCGGCGTAGTCACGGCGAGAGGCTTCTCCGGAAATCAATTCAGAAATGGAGGTGAATTTGGTAGCATACGAAGGGAGGGTTGGGCAGCGGAGGAGCTCCGCGGTGGTATCTTGCCGAGCGCCGGGCTCAAGGGTTTCCGTGGATGAGCTGGGCCGTGATGGTAGGCTGTGGTGGTGTCGAGCGGTGGTGGGACTGAGCATTGGTGGATGAGCTAGGTGTGGTGCTGGGATGTGGTAATGAGTGGTGGTGGTGTTGGGCGCGGCATCGAGCGGTGGTGGTGGTGGTGTTGGGCTAGGCTGGGCGGTGGTGGTGTTGGGCTAGGCTGGGCGGTGGTGGGTGATTTGAACGATGGCGTTGGGCTGTGGTGGAGGTGGTGGCGGGGTGGTGGAAGGGTAGTGGTGGCGGGGTGTTGGAAGTGTGGTGATGGTGGGGCTGGATGGAGGGGGTGGGGGTGGCGGCGACGGGGTGGAGGGGGTGGTGGTGGTGGCATAAGAGCAAAATGGTCCTAGCACTTTTAGATTTTAGGTCAAAGGGCATTTTAGTCATTTTAAACTTGTTCAATGCCGGTCAGCACTGAAAATGGTGTCTTAGTGTTATATTAGCACTTACGTTAAGTAGGTCGAGTTATTTTTGCACTAAAAATTATCTGAGTGTTATGTTGATATTTGCTCACGTATATAGGGTTATATTGATATTTGATCATGTAAATAGGGTTATATTGGTACATATTCTTACAATTTAATGTAACAAGTAGCTCTTGAACTTCATCAATTATTTCAATCTCCCTTCATTCAAAGGCCATAATTCATCAAATGAAACTAAAAACTCTGCATCTCCCTAGTCTCTTCAACTCCATTTCCAATTCCTATATAAATCCACCCTCATTGCACCTCAGCATCATCAAACATTTGAATACATTTCCACTTAAAAAAATGGATCAGTCCTCCAAAATCCTCCTACTACTTGCCTTCATGATGTGTTCTCGTGCACCATCCATATCGTGTAGGGACCTAAAGAACCCGGGCATCCCGAATAGGCTGAAACTCTTCGAAGAAGACACGTCGACGTGTTGGGATTCGCTGTTTGAGCTGCAATCATGCACCGGAGAGATCGTGTTGTTCTTCCTGAATGGAGAGACGTACCTCGGCCCGAACTGCTGCAGAGCCGTGAGGACCATTCAGGGCCATTGCTGGCCTTCCATGCTTAGTTCGGTTGGCATCAATGCTCAAGAAAGCGATGTCCTTTTGGGATATTGCGATACTGGCGACTCTGGTGGCTCCTCCCCTCGCCCTCCTCCGCCACCATTGCCGCCATCGCCGCCACATTTCCGATTCCCTAATCGTCACTAAAAGCTAGCATGGATTAGTGTTGAATAAGACTGTCACTTAGGGTGGCTACCTCGATTATATACTCGGTAACTATTATTGAGTCAGTATTTTGCAAGCTTCACATGCTTGGTTAAAGAAATTAATATCCACTATCTATAATTTTGATTGATTTCATGTTTTGGTAGTAAAACACCGTTCGATGGATGACTATGTAAACTCATTCAACATTTTAAAACGTCGTTTTCTAGTCACTGTAAAAGTGATTTTTTGGCTATGGGATGTGAGGGTTATTATCTGTCTTCTAAAAAGAAAGTTACGTACTAGTGCAATTCGCGACGCTTTAAATTACGTTACTGTTAGTTTGTCCGCCTGATCCGAATAAAATTGGTTAATTTAATTCATTATTTTTTCTTCTATTTTTTCAAATAATTTTCAATTTTTTTTCTATTGGTTAATTTAATTCATTATCAATATATTTAATTCATTCTAGCTAATTCTTCCAACCAAATTCGACCTCGATGGACTCGATTCAATTTGTAAGTTAAAATACATGGTTAACAATAAATCTTTACTGTTAGCACATCAACGTACAACGTGTTAAATTCATCAGAGGAGGATCTACTCGGAGGTTTGACTCCAACCTCCCACAAGAAGAAAATTACATAAAATTATTGAAAGTGATTTTGATACATTTTTCTACTGGCTTCTTTGATGCTAGAAAAGCTATAATATTCTATTTTATTTTTCTACTAGCCCCGTCATATAAATTTCCTAACTCCGAGATTCAAGTCAGTATTATATGCTGGGGCTTCCCTTTGATTGATCTAGAGGCTGAGTAAGATGGAGCAATCTTAATTATTACCTAAATCCAACTCAACCTGCCCGGAAAATTGGCTCCAGTTTGTGTGCTGCTGGCGGCACGAACTCTGTTCCCTGCAATATACTATTAGTCTGTTGGCAAGTTGGACGGTTTGGTCTTAGCTACGGGTGCGCTGGCGGTGCAATGTACGCTAATTAGGTGAACCTTGCATCGGATCATAACTTGTTTACTTAGTGGATGGATATATTCTTTTTAACTAATCATTTGTTGATGTTAATTGTTTATGGAAAGTCAAACCGTCTGTTCATTTACTTGGTATGATTTTCTTCCCCGCACCATACAAATTTGTAATGGCAAACTTTTGGGAAAGACCGTCTTTATATAGGCATATGAAAAAACGGGGTTGAATTAGAATTATAGAAAGGTAAAAGGTTTTACTTATAATATTACAAATTTATTATGCAACATTTAGGAGTGATAGACTTATGACCCGATTAATACAACTCGAAAATTTTATTTTGATTTCTTCAAATTTACAGTTTAAACTTTGGTCTTTTCATAACTCATGGAAATACCGTTTTTCAAGAGACGGACTCATTTGCAATTCGCATCACTAACATTTTCTTACAAAATTTATTTCTTTCCATATCAAAATTCATTTTTTCCCTAACCGGAAGATTAGTCCTAACACTAGTGTATGAATGGGCTATTAAATGCGATTCTATCAGCAATTTAAAGGCACTTTTAGGTATCTTTGCTGGCTCTGCCTTTAATCAATATGAAAATAAGGCGGTTCGAAGAACCACCTTTAAAAATCGCAATTAAATGCAGTTAAAAAACGCCTTTAATTTCCACAAGGAACCGCCTTTAATTTATTTCCGTACTCGGAAAATACGGTGTTTCCATTGTACCTTGAAACCATTTAAGACCTCGGAAATTGTTATATTTTCCGAACTCGAAAACTTATCTATGTGTTGTTTCTTCGTACAATGATAAATAGTTTCAGGATTCGTGTCCCCTTTCCGCTCTCTCTAGAATTGTTTGGAAGAGCATTTTTTTCCTAAAATCTTTTCCAAGCTCGGAAACTCTATCGCGTATAAGATTCCGAGTTCGGAAAGCATTTTTTGACCTATGAATCTTGGACATATAAGAGACGACACACTTTCCAATTTTGGAAATGTCTTCTGGTCTTTTGGTAAATATTAGTTTCACGAATATTACCGACATAAAAACGGCCTCGACACACAACAACAATTTCAAAACAATGCACGATAGTATCTTGCACCTAAACAAAAATCTATAGATAACTCTAACCAAGCAATAGGAATATAAATCACTGCAAATCTATTCCGTCATTTCTAAGGTTCACAGTTTATCTAACTTGAATGTCCCTACCAATATTTGGATTTCCCAGTGTTGCTGACCGATTGAGAATTAGATGTCGAGCCAATGAATGTCGTGCATTGTTGATATCTTCTTGTGAGTAGGGCTTCCAATCCTTTTTTAAAATCTGTAAATAAGATTATAGTATTAAAATTTTGGTAAAGACTAGTTAGAAACATTACCACAATCAATTGTACAATTACCTTGTCAAGTTCATTTACATCTTCCTAAACTTTGTCTATGCACTCGAACGCGTATAGCATGACGTAATAGCCGCACTCCCAAGTTTGACATTGTTTCTTGTACTATATGTAAGAAACATAAATTATTAAGATTATTACATCAAATAATTTAGGATACTGTTTGGAAAATTAACATATTGGTAGACCACCTTGATTTCGACCACGTGAAACAAATGATTTGGTTGGTCACTATATTCCTTCATTGCACATTCCAAATCTCAACAAATGCATCGGACGGTTGGAAGTGGAGGGGATCCATCCAGTACACTCGCTTCTTTGCGGGTACTATCAATATTAATCTCCAATGGTCCCTGAATAAGAAAAAATATTTATTATTTGAAATTTGCGGAAACGATGTTGGTAAAAATAATGAATGTAGTAAAAACCTTTCGATGCATGGCGCAACGGAAAGAATCTTTCCTTCCATCCTAGACATTTGCGAATGTAGTTGATTCTGTCTTGTTTTGTACAACCAATTTCCTATATCATCACCGGGCACATGAATCCAATCCATTCATTCTTTTGATTACTCGTAAAAAAATGTACCTAGACAAATTTCATAGTAGGTATTAATTGTAATAATGAATAGTGAAATTTAAATTGAATTTAGAAATTAAATTAATAAAATCAATCACAAGGTATAGATCGACATCATCACTTGATTAACTTTCTTACATCTCCATAGATCTTCAAAATCACTCCATAATGCCATGATTTCACTTTTGCATCCGAATACACATTCATTTCCCGATAATGTGTATGTTGAGTTTCGATTATGGGGTTGTAGCAAATTAAATTAATAAAATTAATTACAAGGTGTAGATCGACATCATCGCTTGATTAACTTGCTCACATCTTCATAGGTCATCAAAATCACTCTATAACGTCATGATTTCACTTTTGCATCCGAATACACATTCAATTCCCGATAATGTGTATGTTGAGTTTCGATCATGAGGTTGTAGCAAATTATAAAGGACACATATGAAGTCAGGTAAGTCTTGAGGGACGTGGGCTCTTGTCAATGGAGGTCTAACCCTAGTTGGTGTCGTTGGCACCGATTTGGGCATCGATTTGACCAGTTTTGGTATTGTCTTCACCGGTTTTGGTGATGGAGACCTTGTTTCCTTCAAATGTCGATCCTTGGTAGGATCGGAGTATATAAGTTTGCTCGGAAAAATAAGGAAAGTTCCTCGACAAGGCCCATTTTTCTTGTATTCTCCTACCGGGATTGGCAAAGGGGTGCCCATCACCAACAGATTCTCCAAGGAATACCTTGAAAGACCTTCCGCAATTGGTATGGAGTGATGATGTTTCATGAACTCTTGCAAAACTCCATCGGCTACATGTAGTGGCTTACCTTCTATGTCTTAATCAATGTAGAGTTCACACAGACGTGATTTCTAAAACATGCGCAAAATAGGTATTAAATATGTCACTTAATTCAAAGGGACATAATTTAGAAAATTATCCTTTGTACCTTTTTTCAATTGTGAGGGTGGTATTGTCGAGATTGTTGGGTTTGAACAATTATCTATCGATTCTTAGATTTTGAACGGTTTCCCCGTAATATACCTCAACATCTCCGGGAAAGTGTCATGAACCCCTAGATGATGGTGGCCAATCGGGCATTCAGTCCTCTAAATTTTCTAGAAGAACTAGACCGATGTGTTAGACCAACTTCCAAATAACAATTTCTTGTTGCTCAATTCATTTGTTTTGGATTTGGTTTTTTTTTTTTGCAACGAATGGACTCTCGAGGGTTCCACTCCATCTTAGGACCGTACAATCCCGAATGCCTGTCGATGGGTCAAGAAACTACCCGTACCCCTAATCTGGACCGGATGGTCCAATTTTTCCATTGCTTCACTTAGGATGTCATGTCTATCCCTTGGAATAAATTCCCCTTGCAATTAACCATTCTTCAATTTTGACTAAGTTAAAACATAAGTAGATATACCTTTGTTATTTTGATATAGCCTTGATATAGTTCTATTTAATAGCGTATTCACCTTAAAATTTACGTACCACTCTTTCGGCAAGTAGTTTCTCTCCATTATTGACATATAGACCCTTCTTATTTTGTCAGCCTTTGAGAAATAAATCAAACCTCTCAATGTCATCCACAGAAATCGGTTGCACCGAATCCCTTGCCTCATCTTCCGTCATCCCTCCCACTATTGAAATCTGAACATCTTGTTCTAGACGTTCCTTTACTAGCTCGATTGCCTCTAAGCCATAACCCCCTCGACTCAATCGGTGAGGAATTTTATTCTCCCCGGAAACTCATTGTTTTTCTCCCCTTGTACCCTAAGTTGGATGTTAGGGTCATGATAACACTATAGACATTTTAATGTAATTAATCACACTAATAATTTGCATCAAATAATTTTACTAACATTTTCACTATTCTCCAATGCCCTTTTCTAGTGAATTTCTCAACTCTCGGGTTGTATGTGCATATAAGTTTCCCACGAGCGATCACCTTTCTTATCGCTAAATATATAATCTCTGGACAAAATATATTTATGTTCATGCCAACTCTTTGACATCATGAACATAGCCTTCTTTCACAAAGCACTCACATCTTGTACTTCGATTTGAAAAGACCTCTATGGAGATTGCAAAACACAATGATATGAGGATGGGGAGTAGATGTGAAGACAAATTGTAGAAGAAAAATGTTGGAAAATGATTCATTAAAGCTACCTTGCATTCCATCCACAAGGTGTTCTTGTAATCATTTGAGACATCATGCCAAGCATCATAGAGGATATCTGCCCTTGTTCTACCAACCATCGCCACCCAACTAGACCATTGGACATGTTGCTCCGACACACAATTCCTCAACTTGTCAAATAAATTACAATAATTCTTTCCTAGTCATTCTACGCTCTAATGCTCTACAATGAGTTTGGTGTTTTCCTACATCACCCGAACCATCATCCTCATCCCACATCATATCCGTTGTTGCGGAATTGACATTGTCGGACTGTGACACATCGTCACGAATCCATTTCCTGGTTGCCATTTTGAATGCTACGTTTACAAATATATCAAAAAGTAACTTAACGTCGAAAAGAAATAAGTTATTAATATTTATATAATATCCAAAAATATATTAGAAGATATGTTGTACTAAACCCAAAGGAAATTGAACAAATTCAACAGACAATAAATTTACCTTTAAAGTTGTTGCCAAAAAAATGTCAACAGAAACATAGAAATTAACCTAGCATTTATGCGCACCAATATATGGCTCAATCAATAAATCTAGCATTATACCATTTATTATCAATTTCCTTGCATTATTTTATCATCCCCAACCATGAAGGCAATAAAACCCTAATATTATACACAACTTATCTTTACTTAACAAGCCCCACTTAAAATGGAATTCATCACAATCACAAATCCTAACCCTAGCTAGTTTGAGCAAAACAAAATTGAGCTTGCTCATTCACGTTTGAAAATAATAAATCCTAGCTATTTATTGAAGAGTGGATTTACCTATTTGATCAATGAAAGGGTATGAAATACTCCTTCATATCTTCTACCTACATATCATAGAAAATCCTTGTTGAAAATACATTTAAAAATGAAGTGAGAAATTGGATTAGAAGAGATGTAGACATACCTCAAATCTTCAAAACTTCAAATGGGAGATTTGGTGATGAAATGGATTGAGAAATTGGGTTTGGAAGTATTTTTGGAGGGGAGAAATAGGATAAAGACTAGTTTTTCAAATGGGAGTAACTGCCTATTTGAAAACCCTTTATGCATTTTTATTATTTGTTTCTAAGTTCGGAAAAAAAATTTCAAACTCGTAAATATGTCCTCTCTTCTACATTAAAGACATTTTTTATTTCCGAGTTCGAAAACCTTGTTGGGGTTTAAGAAAAATGGAGAAATGGGCATATTTAAAACCACCAAATCAAAATCTTCATTCTCCAAAACCTTAAATTCCCAAATTTATCAACCCAAAACCCACGAACCCCAAAATACATGTGACAATGAGTTGGAAGAGCACGACCGCTAATTCAAAGTCAATCGATCGGAGTCATCGTCCGTTCATGCAAATCGGTGAATCCCAAAATTCTTCAATGAAACCGTCGAACGAAGGTATGTGGATTTTTCAAAGAGAAAAGTTTTCAATTCAAAGGCTATATTAGTGTCGGACATTGATAGCTTAGGACTAGGCTATTTAGTAGCACATTTCAAAACCTAACATCTAGAGAAATTACTTTGTATGGATGAGCCTGTTTATGTTGATGAAGTCATTCAATTTTATGAAAATTTGGGTCAAGATAGCAACAATAGGGATATGTCTAGGGTCAATAGGAAAGATGTTTTGGTTACGTCATATACAATTAACGCAACCCTAGATTGCCCATACACCACCGCCGAGAACTTAAGGCCTAATGACCCCAATAGTCCCCCACGAAATTTATCACACGCGCACTTGGCCGGCATGAGTAATTCTACTCCTCTTTGTCCCGTATCTACGTCTACACAATATTTTAAGAGGTCAGGAAGCGATGCCGGTAAGGCAGATAGTTTTGATATCAGTGTGTTAACAGTGAATGAGCGTATCGTGCATGAGTGAATATGCCTTTTTGTTTTACCCATGAGTGGCCATACTTGCGAGCCTACATTGCTAACCTCATAATGTTTTACTACGTAATCTCATTCATGTTGAAGAAAGCGCAGAAGAAGAAGAAAGATCTTCCTTACGGTGGTTTGATAACCACTATGATAAAGAAGTTGGGTATATGGATGATCATGGGTCGGGTATGGGTCAGGTCTAATAAGACCCAGACCCGACCCTAATAAAATTTAGTTAGACCCAGACCCAACCCGGATCCGTTAGGTCTGAAAATTTTAGACCCGTACCCAGACCCGTCTCTTGGGTCCAAAACGGGTCCTAAATGGGTCAAATATTCTATTTTGTTTTCTTCACTAAATAAAATATATATTATTTTTAATGCAAATATTTGAAGTTCAATATGTATTAAAATTATTTTTCAAGATAACAAAATATACAATACATATTATATGTTGAATTTGATATAAAAACACAGAGAGAATATGAAAGTAATTTAGAAATTTGGGTAAAATTATATATAGTTAGGCATTTATGGGTCTACGGGTTGTGTATGGGTCGGGTCTGAGTCTTAGTATTTTAAACCCGGACCCGGACTCATATCTAAAAATCCAGACTCATACCCGGACCCGAACCCGATGGATCTAAATTTTTTGGACCCATATCCGACCTAGTGGGTCTGGGTCGGGTCCTAAACCCATGATCATCCCTAGGTGGGTATAATTCCTCAAGATAAGCCTCTTAACCAGGAGTACTATGACAAGGGTTGGTTCTAACACAAAAACCTATATCGAGGCTTTGACGACAAGTGGTGCTTCCTTCCAATACCAGGCCAAAAAACTAAGATTGCCAAGAGGGTTCGAGAAGCGGAAACAGAGAGAGAAGAGGCATCGAGCTTAAGTAAGTGATCAATATTTTAATTAAGTACAATTTCTAGCGGTTGGAATGTTAGGTTGAGAAAGTACTTTGATTGTATGCGTGCAAAATTGACCGAGACACATGATATGTTGACCTGCGCTCATTCCCAGCATGTCGCGTTCTTGGAAGCTCAGGACCTCCAATTGAAATTGAGCGAAGATGACGAGCCGCCTAACTTTGAGCTGGTCTTCTTGGAGAGTGAATGTGATGATGGTGATCATGGCGGGGATGACGGGAACATTGTTCAAGTCAATGAATAAAACATAACGGCCGAAGGCCAGGATGGAGAATCTAAAATTTCTTATAAGGGATAGAATGCTTGGGTTGAAGAACTTGTTATTTGTTATGGATATGCATTTTTTATTTTGAGTTGGGATATGAATCTAGATTTTGAACAATTAATTTCCTTGAATAATTGAATTTTAATGCATTTTTAATTTCGAATGGAATCTCGTTATTTTAATGCATTAAATTTTCCCTATATTGTTTTAATGTCATTTTGTTGATTATTATAGAAATTTATTACTGCTAGAAAATGGTAGCTTTAAAGGGGACTATGTTTTAAAATATTAAATTGATCAAAAGATCAGACGTATTTCTGAGTTCGGAAAGTTGTCTTTCCTTTGCATTTAAAGTCCGGGTGTATTTTCGAGCTTGGAAAGAATACTACTCTAGATGACCAAAAAGTACGAATGAGTTTTCGAACTAAGGAATTACTTTACAAGTTCGAATATGGTTCATCTCTTACAGATAGGCTGGAACGATTTACTTTCTGAACTCGGAATAGAGTTTTCAAGCTCATGTCCTATTTTCGGTCCGCTTCTAGAAAAAACAAAGCGTCCATTTTTTCCAGGATAAATGTTTCCGAACTCAAAAACTCTTCGTCACCTTATATTAAAGAGACGAATCTCACTTTCCGAACTCGGAAAGTTCTTTGCATATAAAAAATAGGGCAATCGAACATATTTCATAACAAAAGCCCCAAAACACCAAACCCTAGCCTACTTATGAACTCGCAAACAACCCTCTATTTATCCATTCTTGCAAATCCCACAAAAAATTTGGCATGGCTTGGGGAGGTTTATCACGTGAAATGTCTAGATCTTGTTCAACCGGCCGCGGGACCGGCTTCGATGATAAAAGTTTCGGTTCACAATTTGCTCAAAATTGGTATAATTCATTACGTAAGAAGGGGAAGTTATTAGATACATATCTTGTTGACTTTAGTGTGCTTAGCTCTAGGGTTGGATGTTCCCCTCAAACCATTTAGTGAACAACATGTTGAGTGATTGCTTCGTGTAATGAAAAAGAATATTTTGATTTGGTTTGCCAATTTTACGCTAATTTGCGAGAAGTGGGAAATGGGGATTACTCTACTAGGGTTGGGGAGTTAAAATCCCACTTAGCTAATGGATTATTAATAAGATAATAGATTGTCCACACTTGCACTCAGAATTTGTTTTTCTGGAGGATCCCGATGGTCCATTGGATGATTGCTTCCATCGAGAGAAATGGCCTCTAGAAGTTGACCATCCCTACACTGACCCCGTGGAGTATAGTGTCAAGTACTTTAACCACAATAGAGTGGATTTCGTAAAAACCGAGTCCTTCGATCCAAAGGTTTTGCCCATAGGCTTACGTATTACAAATGAGATCATTAATAGGAGTTTGGTCCCCTCGGGTAGACACCTGACCGAGCCTAATTACCCAACCCTGATGCTATTATATTTAATCATAGAGGGTAAAAAAACATTAACCTTGGGGAGGCTATTTGTAGGCACATGTTGCATTTTGCAATGTCGAAGAAGGTTTTGACTCGCCTACCATATGTGAGTTTAATAACTCGCATTTTGAAGAGCGTTGAGGGGTTAACTATCGGGAGGGAAAGAGGTTCGAAGTATTATGACGATACGTACTTTGAGAACAAAGGTTAGGTGTTGCGCGATGGGAAGTGGTATCATAAGCCAATGGAAGAAGCCGAGTCGAGCAAGAGGCCACGAATTGATGAAGGTTAGTCACAGAATATGTTTGGAAGGATTTATTTCATACATTGTTTATATTTACTTCATTATTTACATAATTCATATGTTGGTCGCTATAATTTGTAGGTACTGAAAGATCATACACGAAAGGCTTCAGGATTGCTACAAATGGATGCGCAAGGAAATTAGCACTATCAAGGCGAAAATTAGGTTCATAGAAAAGTCTCAGTGAGCTTATGAGCGACACCTTGCATCAAGCTCTCGACAACGACTCGACCCTTCCACAACAACCGGCGACATTGAAGATTTCGAACAATGAAATTTGAAGACTTGATTATGTTTATATAATTTGACTTTATGAATGAATTTTTAGGTTTTACAAGTATTTTACTTTATCGAATGATTTCTACTTTTCAATTGTTACGTAATTTTAATCATTTCAAGTACTAAATTTCTTTTCTGATAAATGTTATAAGGATTTGTTTAGTAAAATGGTC
The DNA here is from genome assembly GCA_032355605.1 of Rubia tinctorum. Classification (NCBI taxonomy): domain Eukaryota; kingdom Viridiplantae; phylum Streptophyta; class Magnoliopsida; order Gentianales; family Rubiaceae; genus Rubia; species Rubia tinctorum. The sequence continues at coordinate 16,111 of JAULKM010134568.1, forward strand.
AATGCTAGAAGCATGTGAAATATACAAGGTACATCAATGAAAAAAAGACATAAACTACAATTTATATCGGACAACTTACTACTTATGCTTCTTTTTCTTGATCACCACCTTCTCTGACTTATGCTTCCTACGTGTGATCATCCCCTTACCGTCGATCCACATTCCTTCATCATGGCCACTACGGCCTAGGAAACTGTGAAGACTCTAATCATCCTCCTCGACCAACATGACTTCTTCAGGTCCACAAGTTAATGTATGGCATCCAAATCCAATTATTTCCTCTAACTCATTTTCTTCAAAAAAATCATGTTTCCCTTCGACAACAATATCCCACCTAGGATCAACGGGACCCTGACATAGAAAACCTGGTGCGTTTGAGACACCGTTATGAAAGGGTCGTTCTTCCATCCAACCCGACTTTATCGATAATGGTGAAGCCCAAATTCTCGATGCGCTGCCCTTTGTTAATATCGACCAACTGACATATAAAAACCGGGATACGCATACTCATAGTCAAACTCCCGAATTTCAAAAATCATACCAAAGTATCACTTTAGAGTATACATAGGATTTTCATCACCACCACTTCGAATGTGCAATGCTTAGGAGACAAGAAACACTCCACAATTTTGAGTGACACTCTTATCATCCATTAATTTCGTGGAAAACGTAAAACCATTGATGGCATAGCCTCCGTAGGAAAGACCACTCTCCAATGGTCTACGAGTCAACCATTTAACTGTCGTTGGATGTTCGCCGATATCTACGTGATCCCGCAACCACGAAGTAAATGTCGAAGTGTGCAATTGAAGGATCAGAGCCTTATTGAAATTAGGGTGCCTCACTCGTATGGCATCCATATGAATCTTGATGCATGAAACTGCATCTTCGTGGTTGCGCAGAGCATAAAGCTAGGCGGCACATAAATCTTCCACATTGGGGCTAAATAATTTGCGTTGTCTAACCCCTAACCCATCCAACCTCCTTTCATGTCTACCGAGTGAAACCCCAACAGATTCAACTTGCTCCATATAATCAGTGCAAAACTCGATGGCCTCTTTTGTCACGTATCGTTGCACAATACTAGCATCTGGCATGTATGAATTTTTCACAAAGTGCTTGAAGATTTTCATGTACCTCTCAGACGGGTACATCTATCAAAGAAAATTGGACCACGTAGTTTTATCTCCCGCACCAAATGGATGATCAAGTGGACCATAATGTCAAAAAATGAGGGAGGGAAATACATTTCCATACGGCACGGAAATTCAACAATCATAACTTGCAACCTATCCAACTTCGATACACTAATACTTTTGCGACAAATAGATTTGAAAAACAAACAGAGTTTCGTAATGCACAATCTTACATGTGTAGGCAATGTAGAACATATGACAATTACATTCAATTCCTGCATTAGGTTGTGACAATCATGTGACTTCAACCCACTCAACCTCAACTCCTCAACTGACACACAACTGCTAATGTTGGACGAGTTCATACTGCTAAGGGTTTCACAAAAAGATTTCTTCTCCGACTGCGACATTGAATAGCAAGCAGGGGGCAAATAACAATCATCACCCTTACTCACTGGGGCAAGATTCTTCCGAATACCTAACTCAACCTAATCTTGCCTAGCACCATCATTTTTCCCCAGGGGTATTTGACAATGTCCCAACCAAATGATCACAAACATTCTTTTCAATGTGCATAACGTCAAGACAATTTCTAACTTCCAAATGCTCTCAATAAAGGTAGCTTAAAAATTGAGCATTTCTTCCAACTTCATTCAACGGCAGCTTTTCTTTTCTTCTTGCCGAAGTCATTGGGCAAGTTCTTAACGCTCTCATAAATCATTGAAGCATGTCTTATCACATCATCTTCCGATTGGAATCTATATGCATGTCAACGCAACAACTTTGCATCTTTCCAACTAGCATACAAATTCTTCAAACGGGGAATGATCGGGAGGTACCATAACACTTTTGTCGGAGTCATTTTCTTTGATTTCAATGGAAATTCCACACCCACCGCAATCGCACCTCTCTTCAACTTGTACCGAGACTCGTCGAATACCCGACAGGTTTCTCGATTTTTATCTACTTTTTTCCTATGCAACATACAATCATTTGGACATACATGAATTTTTTTTGCATCGGTGTTAAGTCGTGGCCGCTCCAACGCTCAAGTTAGAGAAATGTAGAGAATTTGTAGCATGAATAATAAAGAGAACGGTAATCCTACATTTTTGCACGTTGATTCTATCGTATAACAGGGTTCGGCGGCTGTGACTCGACATGTCACATCATACTTTTTCCCTTAACCATTTGGATCAATTTTTCATATGGACTAATTTGCAAAGAGATTGGGCTGTTTGGCCCATACCCTACCAGGAAACATTATATTTTTGAATTGTTTATTCGAAAGAAAGTTCCAAATCCCGAGATCTATTTTTTTAAATAGTCACCAAATGTTCCAATATTAAATAGTAATAGTACGAAATAAAGAAAAATTACGCTACCATGATTCCATTTTCGTCCACTAAACAAGCACTCGTATATTTTGATCAGGAGATGCTAATTCACATGTAGAGAACCGGCATATGACTTGTATACTCCCTCCGTCTCAGTTTAAATTACACAGCAATCATTATTATGCAATTTAATCGTTAATATGTTCACCGACGTATAATAACGGCAAATAAAATTTGATATTTGGAAACTACTTGCTACGATAATTCAACAATATCATATATGATAATATTATTGTTTATATATCTAATTAAATATGTGATCAAAGTTGGATACTGAATAGTGACATAAAGTGAAGTGGACAATTTAATCTGGGACGGAGGGAGTACTAATTTTATTATTCGATCCCGCCTAACAGAATACAGACATGTTAT
>JAULKM010134577.1:0-19013 GCA_032355605.1 Rubia tinctorum
CCGGGCAGCGAGACCCCCGTTTTAATCCCGGGGCCGACTGCCGCCCCCCCGGACCCCCAGGCCTGGGTCGCAGAAGCGGCTATTACAGTATTCAAGGCATACCAACACTCTTTCTTGTACATACATTTAAAATTTTTGTATATGAGGGGACATGCTAAATCAAGTCTAATATCGGGAAAATAACCTCCACCTTCTCGAAGATTTTTCGGATATGATCATCATTGGTTGGCACCTTCGGCCTTCCCCTAAGCGCATTAGGGAAGGGAAACAGGAGATTAACCCTCATTTTGGGTGTTGGAAGTTCCTTGAGGGATTCCTCCACAACCAATTCTTGCTCCTCCAAGTTGGTTTTCTTGTTGTAGACGACCAAGTTGTCCTCTTGTAGGATTTCCTTCTCGGGCTCACGCACACCGTTCGCGCTTCTCCACTTTAGAGTTCTCACATTCCTTGGATTAATCTCCAGTTATGAAATAAGTTTGATGGAATCATTTGGCCTCAAGTCGGCTTACCATGAGGCATGTTGCTCAACTTGAATCTCAAGATTCTTTATGCTTAAGAATTCCCTAGTCCCGAGATCTTTAATCTCTCGCCTTGTACATTCCGCAAAGATATATTATTTCTTGGCCAATTGAGAGATTGCTTCAAGGATTTCCTCTCGGTATAACTTATAGAGTTAGGTGTTGTTATTCGAAGGTCCTTTTACCCTCAGATATGGTTGAGGTGGGGCTTTCCCACATTGGCTATACCCTTGCATTTGGTTCTTCTAACGCCAATGAAAGTTGGGGTAATCGCAGTACCTCGGGTTCAAGGTGTTTTCATAGGGATCTTTCCTTTCTCTTCCTTGGTTCCCACGGAACCCTTGTTGTTCTCCCCTAGTAAAATGTGGCCTATTTCCACCATTGTTTAAATACAACGCCATAACTTCCTCAAAATCCTCAGCCACTTGCTGGCCCATATCCGTGTGATGATCAAAATTACAAACATCGCACACTTTTCATTGTTGGACTCCCCGTTCCATGAATTCTTTCATCATGGAGGCAAAAGCTTGGACTTGCTCCTCTAACTTCGGGGAATGAGATGGTTCATCCAAGGGGTTCACCCAAGACCTTGTACCGAATTGCCTTGTTTCGTTTTCCATCTCCTCGAAGAGTGCCATTGGTTTCCTTTGGCTCTTGTTGGCGATCGAACCATTGCAAGCGGCATTCACTATACTCATGTCATTATCGCACAATCTTTCGGAGAATTAGTAAACAAAGTCTCCCTCCTTGAAGGGGTGATACATTAAACAAGCCAACAATTTCTTGAACCTTTCCCAATACTCATAGAGGGACTCATTAGCAGACTAAAAGATGTTGGAAAGTTGCTTCTTCAACCCCGCAGACTTTGAAGTTTGGAAGTATTTCTCGAGAAATTTACGCTTCATATGCATCCATAGGGTGATAGAACCTGGCGGTAAATAGTATAACCAATCTTTGGCCGAATCTCTAAGTGAGAAACGAAATGCCCTTAGATTGTAGTCTTTCTCCGAAACACCCGTAGTACAAACTAGGTAGAACTCCAAAAGATGCTTGTTTGAATCTTCTCCGGCCATCCCATGGAATGTCGGAAATCAATGGATCATACCGCTCTTGAGTTCACATGTCACATTTGGTAGCAACGAGAGGAAGATGATGCAAAGCGGTTGACTCTCCAAGTTCAGAGCCATAAAATCTCTCAACATGTGGTTGTCCTTATCTATTTATTCTTTCTCTATGGCTATCGAAAGTGGTTCTTGTAGAACTTTCCGCCTATGTCTCCTCCTCCTCCCTGCCTACTACCTGTGCAATTCATCGGAATTTGTAAAACTCCCAAGTTCTGGGCACGGGTATGTACCATAAACTAGGAATAAACAATGGCAAACTTAAATCAACACTAGAAAAAAAGGTTATAAGTAACCGAAAACAAGTAAGAAATCTCAACAACAAAACTCAACAAAAACAAAAATAAAAACAACACTAATTAATCAATTAACACGTTATTTTAACTTCTAGACTTTTAAACTAACATCCTTGGAAATGGCACAAAAATTTGACCCACCCCTCCCGACGTTGCTAATAAACAACCTTTTCACGGGAGATCTACTAAGCCAAAGATAAGAATTTGTATGTTTTTCCCGCTCCAACTATTGTACTACTAAGAATGGTAGGTGGTGGCAAGGAGCGGGATCATCCACAGAGATGTCAGGAATCTTGTAATCTACTAAACACAACCATGGTCGGGTCGTCAATCCAACCACATGTTAGGAATAAACTGTGTTATGAAAATAACCATAAAGGAGGGGGATTCAACTATCAACTACTGGCTTGCAATCAACGGAATAAACTATATAAACAAGCACTTGGGGAATATTTGAGTAACATGGTCAATGTTTCTTTGATCATCGATTTTATCATGTACAAGAACTTAACCATATTCTAGTGTTTGTGTAACGTAGTATGGACAATGGATAAAACTTCCCCCTAATTGTCACATAGGGGTGCGCCTATAAAATCTTCTATCAGTCTCGCGTCCGCAACTAGGGGAGTGCAAAATGGCTATGACATATTGCGCAGGTCTGATTCTTCCCCGTGCAATTAAGTTCTGGGAGGAACAACACGAACAAAATACCCCTAGGCCTACAAAGACAAAAGAAGTAGCTATCTTATCGATGGTTTCTACGATAAAAAATATATATCTAGTTTGCTACCTACCCTATCTCTACCCGTAGCCCTTCGAACTTCATTGTTCGGCTAACTAAATGCATGGTCAATCGTGACGATAAACAATTGTAACCTTCGTGCACACGCCCAGTTCTGAACTATCGCACCCCAAGCACATTTAGGTTTCTTTAACCGAGGAGTAGTAGTAGAGCACCAACATGAAAGTAGGCTCGGTTGTGTGCCAACAAAGTGTGACAATCATGTAATTCATAAGAATATTAAGAACAAGTCATCATAATGATCACAAAATACATAGAAATAGGAAATCTTAAAAAATAAACATCAACACATGAATACAAATATAATCCCCAAGTTAGATCCCTACTCCCTAAGAATTGAACCCAAGTATTTCATTGGATTCAAAACTTTTGGGCAAAACAAAGATAAAAAGATGAAAAGAAAAGAAGCAAGAGAGAAGTGAGAATGTTTTCTCTCTAGCCACCCACGAATATCTAACATTGATGCAGTTTCCATCAGCTGAGAACAATATCAGTAGCATAACAACTTTCTTTTTTGTACACTAATCCATATTGCATGCACACTAATTATTCACTTAACCAATGTGCAACCCTTCCCCCACCTTTTCCCCCAATTGGGTTAAATCATAACCTAACCTGGATTCTAAGGGTCCCAAAATATTTTTACTCCCAAACAGTAGAAACTATATACTCATTCATTCAATATTATCTCTCCATTTAATTCACAAAATATTTTTTCACATTCTCAAAACAACATTTAATTAAATTTGACAAAAATTTTACTTCTTTCTAATAAAAGTATACCGAAAGTAAATCATTTATAATTTTTATTTGCTTACACATGTTCAATCCTTGATAAAATGTCTTAATCCTGGCTTCGTTAAGTCGTATCCTTTTTTAAGAGAGCGGCTCCTGTGAATGTCGAAAATATGCTTTAGCAAGTTCCAAGTGTAACCAAAGCAAACATTATTTATCTATAAACTACAATTCTCTATAAAAATATATTTTATAGGGTGAACGACTTCAGGGGCCCTCCAACTCTTCCCATCGTTCACCTTTGGCCCCCATTTATTTTTTGAATAATTTTTCCCCCGAACTAACAAAAGCGTTGAATACAAAACCTTTCATCCTATCAAAGTGCCAAGTTCAGTCAAAACGTTAAATTTAGGGGTAAATTAGTAATTTCACACTAGGCGAACGACTTCAGGGGCCCTCCAACTCTTCCCATCGTTCACCTTTGGCCCCCCATTTATTTTTTGAATACCTTTTCTCCCTGAACCAACAAAAGTGCTAAATCGTAGCCCTTCCATCAGGTCAAAGCGTCAAGTTCTGTCAAAACATTGAATTTAGGGGTAAATTAGTAGTTTCACATTATTTCATTTTTCTTTTCTAGTTTTTCATTTTTATTTTCTCCTTTTCATTTTTTCTTTATATATACATTTTTTATTTCCTCTTCCATTTTCTTTATTTCATTTTTCCTTTTGTTTCCACTTTTTCTTTTTTCAAACCCTTTCCCTCTTCCCCTTCCTATCTTCTCCTTCTCGGCCCATTTATCCATCACCTTCTGCCACCTCACCACCCAAGGTCTGCCTACAGCAACCGGCAGCCAATCCACTTCCGGCGCCTTCAGCTGTTGATCCCTCACCGTCCCTTCGCATACTGATCTCATGCAACCTCCGACCACCCACCTCCAGCACATGTTGATCGCTATCGCCTCATGCCCTTCGCCAATGACACCACCAATATTACCCAATCCTTTCCTCAACCACTGCACCGATATCCCAGTCGTTCATCCCCACCACCGTCGTCCCATCCATAACCCTAGTCTCCATCATTACTTCTCCCGCCACAGTCGTGCCAGCCTAGATCCTACTCATCGTCATCCCAACTCAAACCCCGGCTTCCTCCACTGTTGTCCCCACCACCACCGTCCCAATTCAGAGCCCCACACCGCCGTCCAGCCATAACCCTAGCCCCGCCACAACAGTTCCCGCCATCGCCATCCCATCCCAAACTCTAACCCCAACCTTAATCCTCGCCATCGCCATGATGGAAAGGTGGAGGTTGTTCAAGGAAGCGGGGAAATAGAAGAAAAAAGGAAAATGGGACAGTAGTGCTGGAAAGAGAAAATGGGAAAACAACAAAGAAAAAATAAAGGGAAATGGAAAAATTAAGAAAAAACATAAAACAAAATAGAAATTGGAAAATAGAAAATAGAAAAGGGAAAATGGAAATTGACTATTTTGCCCTCACAATTGACATTTTTTTACTAAACTTAATGCTTTGACCGAATAGAAGGGCTACGATTCAACACTTTTTTTAGTTCAGGGGCAAACATATTCAATGGGGGGCCAAAGGTGAGCGATGGGAAGAGTTGGAAGGCCCCTCAAGTCGTTTGCCCAAAGTGAAAATACTAATTTACCCCTAAATTTATCATTTTGATTGAACTTGATGCTTTGACTGGATGAAAGGGCTATGATTCAGCACTTTTGTTAGTTCAGGGGACAAAAGTATTCAAAAAATCAATTGGGGGCCAAAGGTGAACGATGGGAAGAGTTGGAGGCTCCTAAAGTTGTTCGTCTTATTTTTTATACTTGAAACTTGATATTCATAGTTTTCTAATTATAATAAGTAGAGGAAATATCAATTAAACGCATAATCGTTTTATTTAGAGTAGTTTCAGTAAAATGATCTAAGAACATGTACAACACAAGCACGCATGTTGCATATATATAGGATGACTTGACACCTATTAATTAAATTAGCATTAAAAGTTAATTTTACAATATTAACAGAAGTAGTATCAAGCCATCTAACCAATGGGATATCAACATTATCTCTAAAGTAATCGTTTAAGACGTGTACCTTTATGCTTGCTTTAACCAATATATTTGACACATTTATTATCATGTTTTGTTTGGTTGATTGTTAGTTTTTGTTAGGTTTACACGAGAGAGGGTTTAGACGACCATTATTGGGTTTCTTGTCAAAATTATGAGTTTTGTGGATTAATTGAAGCTCCTTGACACTTTAAATTCACGAAAAACTAGATTCTCCTTTTTGATCTTACAAGTAGGTTGCTAGTGAGTATTTTTACATCGTTTTGTAGAAGGTCATCTGTGAGGGTTATAGAAGATATATGAAGGGCATTGGCAAGAATGGTAGAAGATATCAAAGATCATTCGTGGGGATGGTAGTAGATTGAAGGTCATGGACTCCAAAGCATGGTAGTAGATGTAATTAAGCCCAGAAAGGCAGAATTGAAGTTCAATAAGGTCAAGAATGAAAGACGGCGCCAACCCGCAGAATCAAATGGCCGACCGACCAGCCGACACAAGGCTTTGCAAGAGCCCAACCAAGATTAAATGGCCTATGCCAAGGGTGGCTAGAAGGACAGATGCAAGCCAACACAGGCAGTGGAACAACTCCTCAACATGGGTCGTGCAGGTCCATCCGGGTCGCGCCACCATACCACAAAATTGTTCCCAATGGTTAAGTTTGGGCATGGACCATACTGTTTCACTTGGTCCACGCCGTTTCAAGTTCCAAAAGTGAAGATGAGCTCAAGGGGTTTGAAAAATGACACGGCTCTTGCCGTTTAACTGAGCCTAAAGTCCTTCCAAATGACGAGCGATGTGACCCACACTGGTATGATCCTGCATGGTCAATGTCGTTCTTCACGTCCCACCCCAGCATAAGGCTGCACATGCCATGTTGTTCCGCGTATCCTGTGCCGGTACGACCCTGCATGGACCGTGCGATTTTCCACTGGTCGTGTAAATTACATTTTCTAGGATTTCTAGCCCTAATTTGGGCCTTTATCGAAGCCTAATTCCCTACTATTATATGTATGGACCTATGTCTTCTAGGGTTTAATTTTATGTTCAGGTTTTACACTTGAAAAGTATGCTAGAGAGAGAAATTTCTCTTCTTTATGTCTTGGATATTTCTCTTCTTTTCTTGATTGTTTTTGCCCAAAAGTGTTGAATATAAGAAAATACTAGGGTTTAATGCCTAGGGAGTAGTTTATTTACTTTAGGATTGTGTTTGTATTCATGAATTAATGTTTGTTTTGTAATATTCTTTAGATCTACCTATATATATATATATTTGTTTGTGATTATTATGTTGGCTTGTTCTTCATATTCTTATTAATTGCATGATTGGTACACTAAGATTAGCAAACACTGTAGTCTACTTTCATGTTGGTGAAATTATTGATGCCCCCGGGGGATGGAAACTTAGATATGCTTGGGTTAACAATAGTTCAAAACTGGTTGGGTGTGTGCACGGTGGTTTCCGAGTCAACATAAAGATTGACCATACAATATTTAGCCAGTGAATTGGTCTGAAGGGTTAAGGGTAGATATAGCTAGAGTAGCAAACTAGGGTTAGCTTTGCAACCCTAGAGACATCGATAAGGTTTTTCACACCTTTTTGCCCTTTTAGGCTTAGGGAGAAGAATTTGTGGTGTAGTGCTTGAGACGTAATAGTACAGGGGAGATTCAGATTAGCACAGCAGGAAAAGTCATTGTTACACTCCCCTACTTACGGAGGCAGTGCCAATGGAAAATTACACACACACCCTATGTGATAGGTATGGGGAAGTGTTGATCATCGACCACACCACGTGTCACAAACACTATAATAGGTTTGCAGTTCTTGTATTTGATGGAATTGAGGATCGAAACAACATTGATCATGTTACGAGAATACACCTGAAGTGTTAGGTTTCATAGTTTAATCTCGTGTTAATTGCATGTTAGTAGTTGTTAGTAAATACCCTCCCCCGAGGCTTGTTTTACCAACACTGATTATTCTTGACGCATGATTGGATTGACAACCCAATTGCAGCTTTGTGTAGTTGACTCTTAGATTTCTAAATCTCTGTGGACGGCCCCGGTCTTGCCACTATCTACCCTTTTTGGTAGTATTGTAGCAGGAACACGAGAAACAATTTCAAATCTTTATCTTTGACTGTCCCCTCTCGTTAGTAGTAGATCTCTTGTGAATAGGTTATTTATTAGTGACGCTAGGAAGAGGCTGGTCAGTCCAACTCAAAATGAAATCTAAACACATACAAATCAATTGCTTTCTATGATCCTAGGATGAAATTAACCAATTTAACACACTTTATCTTACACCAAGGACGTTGTAACCTAAATCAAGTATTTTTAAACTGTCGCAACCACAAGTTTATATTACTAAAATCTATTATAGGAACATCCTTCCCAAAGACCTATCCAACGTTTTAACAAAATACTTGTCCTTATAGCCTCTACCAGTTTCAAAGGAGTACATGACATGATTCCCAAATGACATGAAAGAGTGTTGTTAGTCTCAAATTTTTTAAAAATAAAAAACAATCATTTGTTATTATAGGCTATTTTTAGAAAATTAACTTGTACTAAAAAGAGGGTGGTTGGAGTTCATTAGGAACAAGATATGCACATATATGCATACACAGGGACAAAGCCTAATAAATATAATGATGTGCTTCAAAGGCTCATATTGATTCAATCGATTAGAAGGAGTGATTTGATATCTATATATTCTATGTCATTTATTTTTAAAGATGTATATGAAACGAACTAAATTATCCTAGAAATTCAAATTTAGTCAACAACCTAACTATTGGTATAGAGTATTCCCATTAATGCGAGATGGACCTAAGTTTTAAACTAAGAAACTAGGTTAATAGTGTGCAAATTTCCCAGGTTATAGTAATTAATGTTATTTGGGTAAAACTAGGTAGAATAATTAACCCTTGATAGCTCCAAAATTCTATGGATGATCATCATCGTAATGACGTCATGATACTCCAAGAAGAGATTTACGAAGAGTTGCACTAGTATTTACTAAGTTTTAAAAAACCCTTGGAGGAGATTTTCCTAACTCTTTTGCGCATATGGGTGGAAAAATGAACTTCCATGAATTAATTGAGTTCATTTTTTTATCCACTCGAAAATGGGTAGAATGAGTTGTGGGCAAAACAGATTACGACTTAAGTAGGTAATTTAAAAATATGGGTTGGATAATGGGTTTACTGCAAATTCTATAAAATTGTTAGACTTGCGAGTTTACTCACTATTTTCCACCCTTCACCACCTAACCTACGGGTTGATGTATAAAACTTATAAAGTTAAACATTTTTTTCAAAATTGTAAAATAATCTCCAATTAATAATTTTGTTATTTAACAAAATAGATTTGGAAACTATAAATTTATAAATAAACACAAGCTATTTTTAATTTATATCCCAAAAATTAAAGCTTTACATATAAACCCATATGGGTTTTCAACCAGCGGGTTGAGAGATTTTCAACCCTATGGTTGATTAAGTTTAAATTTGGCACGTATATTAGTTAATGAACAAGTTGAAATGGGTCGTACCCATATTAAACTCATTCGCTCCTTTGCCACCCTTAGTTGACAATATTTTTTAATGTTAAGATTCGACCTAACACTTTTTTACTCGGTATGTTGGCTGATCCGCCTCCCGTATTTTCGTCAATTAAGGTAACCCAAGGAGAGGGCTTAAAATCAAATATAGAAATTTGTAATGTTCCTCCCAATCCTACTACTAAACTACCATTGGGGTAGATGGTGGTAAAATTAGGGTTGTCCACTGAGATGGTATAAATTTAACAAGTACCTACACAATGCCGTAATCGGGTCATCAATCCAATCACATGTTAAAAATAGCAAATGTTGCAAAATAAATTTGGGGGTAGTTATCTAACAAATAATAGCATGCAAGAATACAAGATAATAAACTATATATTGCTAACACTTGGGATATATTTTTTTAATATGAACGGTAGTATATTTAGATCCTAGACTCAATCACATTCATGACAAACAAATCTATCCTAATGCTTATTCAAGGTAGTGTGGTCGATGGTTAACACTACCTGATAACTTTCATGTAGGGTGCTATTGTATTCTTCCATCGACAATGCCTGTGTAATTAGGGGAGTGCAACAATGGCTATACCTGCTGTGCAGATCTGATTCTCCCCCCACGATTAAATCTCGAGCATCCATTACCAATGGTTCTCCCTAGGTATATAGAGGAAAATGAATATGAAACTTATCGTTGACACTAAGGTTGAAAAATACGCCAAAACATAGATTGCTAATGCGCTATCTCTATCCTCAACCCTTTGAACCAACTTACCTACTAAACTAGTAATACAATCATCGTAACAGTAATTCGGCGACCAAAACGTATACAATCATACGGTCTCAGACTATCACTACCCCTGTTACATCTAGGTTTCACTTCCATGGGATTTCAATAAATGCGCCAACGTGAAAGTAGACTATGGTGTATGCCTACATGGTGTAACAATCATGCAATTAATAGGAACGTAAAGAATAATCCAACATAATGTTTGTAACCATAAAAGGATAGATTGATTTAGAATATCACAAAATAACTTCCAAATCATGAATACAAATAAATATCCCCCAGCTAAATAACTACTCCCTAAGCATTTGACCCAAGTATTTCATCGGATTCAATTCCATTGGGCAAAAACAAGGGGAAGGAAAGAAAATAGAAAGAAGGGTTATTACCTTTCTCTCTCTACCTAATCTTTGGAGAATGAAAACAACTTTCCGACATAAACCCAAGTAGACATAGGCTTCTTAATGTAGTAGTACGGAATTGGGCCTTTAAAAAATCCCAAACATAAACTAAACCCTAGTAGCCATCAATATGGGCTGTGTCATTTAACAAGGCCCATGTTGGAGATGCTTTATACGAACCTTGTCATTCAACCAGGGCCACTATTTTGGGCTCTTTCTCAACCAATCAGAGTATGCGGCCACGATATTCATCCCGGGCCACCTGCTAGGACTCTTAATTGATCAATTGAATGCCACGGGCCATGTGCATCTTCACACGCCGTCACCCAGGTGCATGATTTTCCTGTTCTGAATGGCACATGTCGTGTCTATCCTTGCGGGCTGGGAGTTCATTTTTGAGCACACTAATTAAAAGGTGTGTAAATATTCACATCCCGTGCACTATTCTTTGATTTATTGCCTTTGGAATGGTAAATGGCATGTTTATTAGCATGGCCCGTACCCATACTTAGCCACACCAATCGTTTGTTTGGCACGTTCCGTGTTAGATCTGGTGGTCCGTGCGAAGGGCCCCTGGAACCGGCCGTATTGGCTAGTACAACCCGTGTTAGCAGGCATAGTATTGTCAACTCATCAATTGTTGGACTCGACTCCCTTGTTCTCAGCTTCGTTCCATCTACTACCATGTTTTGAATCGTGACCTTTTATCTACTACCACCCTTGCAGATGGTCTTCTAATATCTACTACCATCTTGCAGATGGCCATTTAAAAAACTACGTTGAAGTACTCATGACCAACCTACCAATAATCTCACAAAAGAAGATCTAGGCACTTTTGAGAACATAGTGTCCATTAGATCCAATTATGTCCAAAATACTAGGGATTTAGATAAGAAAACAAACAACGGTCATCTAAACCCTTTGTAATATAAACCTAACTAAAACTAGAAATGAACTAACAAAAACATAATAACAAATGTTTTAAATGCATTGGTTAACGCATGTCTTTACGTGTAGATCAATTCCCCCACACATAGACCTTTATTCATCTTTGAGTAAAAATAGGAGCAAACATCCAAGTGAAAAGTAGCATGAAAGGATAATTTAACCAATACATTCAACCCTATTCGTAAGCCACCCTAGTTCCCACAAAGATGTAAAAATCACACAGTTCTCACTCTCCCTGAAGAAGCTAAAGTAAACTATCCCACCAAATCAATCCAATAAAAAGGAAAGGTGTATTAGGTAAGTGTGAAGCTAACTTACTCCGTCGAAGAAGCCGCCAATGACAATCCAAGAGATGTTCAATTTAAAGTTACTATTTTCTCTCAATTTCTCTAGTTTTTCCTAGGAGCCCCTTTGGGTTTTCATCCTAGCTTAACAAACATGTTGAGCTCACCTCTCACCTTTTTCCTCACCATGGCCTCCCATTTTTACCAAGGTTTTTCAACCTAGTTGGGCCTTTTCCATTTTTGCTTAAGTCACCCTTTTGGATTTTTGTCCTAGCCGGATATTTTTTTTTTCATTTTATCTCAAATTTTTGATTTTTTCGTACCATAAATTGCCCAAAATTTGGGCTTCATACTGCATGAATATGATCAAGACAAAAAAATGACTATCACCACCAAAGTTTTCCAAAAACATCCCTAAGACAAAATGACACCCTAAAGAAGAAAACACATCTCCAAAGTGCTTCCAAAACATTACCAAACAAAAATGACACCATAAAGAACAAAAGTATAGAGGAATCTCTATGAAAACTCCTGAGCTGGAAAAGGTGAATTTGAAGTTCAAGAAGGTCAAGAACGAAAGACGGCGGCAACCGACAGAATTAGCCGGCCGGTCGACCAGCCTACATGAGCCAAGCTAAGGTAGCACGACTTATGCCAAGGGTTGCTAGTACGGCCTGTGCTAGGCAACACGGGGTGTGCCACAACCCCTAAATATGGGTCTTTCCAGTCCATGCAGCGCGTGCCTCCTATGTTTCCAATTTCTCTCTGAATGCTAAGTATTTGTGCGGACCATGCAGTTTCAAACGATTCGCACCCTTTCATGTTCCAAAACTGAATACTAGCCCCCAGGGTGTGAAAAATGGTGTGGCCTGTGCTGTTCAACTGAGTAAAAAGTTCTTTCAGCTAACAGGTCGGGCAAAAAATTATGGGGAAAAAAATCAAAAGTTCAAAATGTGACACCAGCCGACGACCCATGTTGGTCTATGCGGATTTCATCAAAATAACCCTATAGGGCCCATGTCAATTCGTGCGGCATGTGCTAGCACGAGGATTCAAGGACCATACCATGCTGCGAGCCTTGCGCCGGCACGACCCGTGGCATTTTTCATTCGACACACCAGTTGCAGTTGCTAGGGTTTTTAGGCCATTTTGGGCCTTTTTCAAGGTCCAATTTCCTACTACAATATGTATAGACTTATGTCTACTAGGATTTAACTTTATGTTCGGTTTTAGATCTTAAGAGTAGTCTAGAGATAGAAAGTTCTCTTCTTCTCTATATTTTCCTTTTGCCCAAAGGCATTGAATCCAATGAAATACTTGGGTTAAATGCTTAGGGAGTAGTTTATTTACTTGAGATTGTGTTTGTATTAATTAATTAATGTTTTTTTTGCGATATTCCTTAGATCTACCAATTTTATGTGTTTGTGATTATTATGTTGGCTTTTTCATAATATTCTTACTAATTGTATGATTGTCCCACCAAGACTGGAAAACAGCGTAGTCTACTTTCATGTTGGTGAAATTATTCATATCCCCCGAGGAAGGAAACATAGATATGCTTGGGGTAACGATAGTTCAGAACCATGTGGGTTTGTGAACATGGGTTGCTGAGTTAACGTTACGATGAACCATACATTAGTCTTAGACGGAAAATTGGCCTGAAGGGATACAGATAGATATAGTTAGACTAGCAAACTAGGGTTAGCAATTTGCAACCCTAGAGCCATAGATACGGTGCTTCACCACATTTGCCATTTTTAGGCCTAGGGAGAAGCATCCATGGTGTAATGCTTGGGACTTTATGGCACGGGGGAGATTTAGATTTGCACTTTAGGAAGGGGCATTGTTGCACTTTGCTAATTACGGAGGCGGTGCCGATGGAAGATTACATGCACACCCTACGTGACGAGTATGGAAAAGTGTTAACCATCGACCACACCATGTTTCATAAACACATGAACAAGTTTGTAGTGCTTGTATGTAATGGAATTGAGGATCAAAACAACATTGATCAGGTTATGCAAACACCCCCCAAGTGCTAGTTTACACAGTTTATTCTCGTGTTAATTGCATGTTAGTAGTTGTTAACAACCCCCAAAAACCTGTTTAACCAATACTGATTATTCCTGAAGCATGATCGAATTGATGACCCGATTGCGGTTGTGTTTAGTTGACTCCTAGATACCTGAAATATCTATGGATGACCCCCGGTCTTGCCACTATCTACCCCATAGGTAGCATAGTAGAAGGACCGGAAGCAACATTAAAAATTTAATATTTGATGGCTCTTACTCAGTTTTAATTAGTGAATCTTCCATGATTGATTGATTAAAGAAACGCCGAAAGGGGGCAGGTCAAATTTTGGCTCTGTTCCTTGGGATGTTAGTTTAAAGTTGTAGTAGTTAACTTGAATATCCTGTTAGTTGGTTTTTTCAAGTGTTTTTTCTAGTTGAGTGTTGTTTGTTTCCTAGTTTATGGTACATACCCATGCCATGAACTTAAGATATTTACACTATCTAATGGAGTACACAGGTAGTTAGATAAGGAGGATGACAACTAGAGTGGGGGGTTTCAAAAGAACTAGCTTTTGTAGTTGATGAACCTTAAGATATGGCGGAAGATAATCGCACACTTAAGGAGTTGATGGCTCCTAACTTGGAGAATCAACCCGTATATATTGTCTTCCCACCCTTGCCACCCAATGTTACTTGTGAGCTCAAGAGCGGCATGATCCAATGTATTCAACTTTCCGTGGAATGGATGGTGAAGATCCAAACAAGTACTTGTCGGAGTTTCATATAGTTTTTACCAACATGAAGCTGCTGGAAGTCTTCGAGAAAGGCTACAATTGGAGGTAATTTCCCTTGTAATTGTGGGATGCAACCAAAGATTGATTGTACTACCTTTCACCCGGTCGTATTACCTTTTAGATAGGCATGAAGCGAAGATTTCTTGAGAAATACTTCCTAGCTTCAAAGTCTCAGGGTTGAAGACACAGCTCTCCAATATCTCTCAGTTCACAAATGAATCCCTTTACGAGTATTGGGAATGATTCCAGAAGTTATTGGCAAGCTATCCATATTATCCATTCAAGTAAGGGGATTTGGTATACTATTTATTTGAGAGGTTGTGTGATGATGATTTGGGAATGGTGAATGCCACTTGAAATAGTTCAATCGCCAACAAAAGTCTCACGGATGCTATGGTACTCTTCGATGAAATGGAAAATGGAACGAGGTCTTTGGCACTAGATCGTGAGTGAAGACCATGAATGAGGCGGCTCAATATCCCAAGATATAAGAGCAACTCTAAGATCTTGATTCTATGACAATGGAATTCATGAAATACAGAATTCACTAAGTAAATATTTGTGGCATTTGTAGTCTCGATCATCAAACTGATGCTTGTTCTCAAATGGCGGAAAACTTGGAGAAAGTGAAGGCATTGGATTTCAATGGTGGAAATAGGCAACAATTTTGTAAGGGACAACAACAACAAGGGTTCCGTAAGTACCAAGGAAGTGAAAGGCAAGACCTCGACACAAATACCTTCAACCCGACGTACCACGATCACTCCAACTTCTACTGGCGCGAGGAGAATCAAGTTCAAATGTACAATCGAGGCGGACAAGCTCCGCCTCAACCCTATCCAAGGGGAGAAGAGCTATTCAACAACAACACCTTAGTCAAAAAAGTTAGATAGAGAAGATATCTAGGGATCTATCTCTCAATTGGCTAAGAAACAAGATTTTTTCGTGGAGTGTACAAGGCATGCGATTGAAGATCTCGGAACTAGGGCTTTTTCAATCATCCAAAATCTTGAAATCTAAGTCGGGAAACTCACCACCTCGGTAAGCCTACATGAGACCAAAGAGTTCGGAAAGCTTCCTTAGATCAATTAAAGAAATGTGAACACTTTGAAGCTAAGGAGTGGGAAGGAGGTTCGTGGCTCGAGAAGGAAATCTTGCAAAAAGATGACTTAGTGGTGGAAATCAACAAGACCAACATAGAGGGTCATGAAATACTTAGAGATAAGGATCTCATCAAGGATCTTCCTACACCCGGGGTGTGGGTAAAGAACCCATCACCTTTCCCAAGTGTACTTGGGGAAGGCCTAAGGTTGCAACCACCGATGAGAACATTTGGGAGATTAAGCCAGCTCCAAATTGGGGTCACCCACGGTTAGTAATATAATAATTAAATGTACAACCTTGATCGGGTCATCAATCTGACCACGGTTTAGGAATAATCAGTGTTGGTAAAACAAGCATAGGGGGATTTTCAATAAAACTACTAACATGCAATTGACCATGAGAATAAACTATATAAACAAGCACTTGGGGAATATTTTTCATAACATGATTAATGTGATTTTGATCATCGCTTTCATCACATAAAAGAGCAATGCCCTGATTTGTGTTTGTGACACATGGTGTGTTCGATGGTCAATACTTCCTCATACCTGTCAAGTAAGGTGCGCATGTAATCTTCCATCGGCACCGCCTCTGTAATTAGGGGAGTGCAACGACGGCCCTGCCTACTGTGCAGATCTAAGTCTTTCCCGTACGATTACATCCTGGGAATAACACCATGAATGCTTCTCCCTAGGCCTAAAAAGGAAAAGGAGGTGAAGCACCTTAACAATGGCTCTAGGATTACAAAGATAACCCTAGTTTTGCTACATTAGCTATCTCTATCCGCTACCCATCGGACTAACTCACCAACCTACTTGTGCATGGTCGATCCTAATGTTAACAATAGAAACCTACGTGCATACACCCCCATGGATTCGGACCCATCATTACCCCAAGCAAATCTAGGTTTCCCTTCCCGGGAGGTATCAATAATGCAACAACATGAAAATAGACTTTGGTGAGTGCTAACCAAGTGTGAGAATCATGCAATTCACAAGATTATGAAGAAAAATCCAATATAATAATAATAATAATAGAAATATGTAGATGTAAGAAATATTATCAAATAAACATTAATACATGAATAAAAATTTGATCCTCAAGTTAATTAACTACTCCCAAACCATTAATCTCAAGTATGTCATTGGATTCAACACTTTTGGGCAAAATAAAAATAAAGAAGAGAAAGAAAAATAACCTAAAGAGAATGAAGAGTACTTTTCTCTCTAGCCTACTTTTGAAGATGAAAAATGGGCAGAAACTTAAACCCTAGTAGACAAAGGTTCATTTATGTAGTAGTAGGGAATTAGGCCTTCAAAAAGATCCAAAAAATGCCAAGAAAAGTCTAGCAAAATCAATTTGCACGACTAGTGGCGAACGGCACGGTCCGTGCAGGTCTATGTAAAATGGTAAATGTGCCACGGCATGGTCCGTGCAGCCTCATGCAGGGTGGGGCGCACAGACTAGCACGGGTCGTGGTCTGGTGCCCCCTCTGGAACTTTTGATTTGCACGCCCCGTGTCATTTGGCGTGGCACTTTTGCTTTAAGGTTTTTTTCTCAAAAAAACAACGCGACCCGTGCTTTGTTTTCACACCTCGTGGTCTTGTCTTGACTCTTAGGACTTAGAACGACACATGCTATATTAAATGAAGATGTCCGTGCCCACAGTTAGCCATTTGGAGGTCAATTTGGAACCCTCGTGCAACGACATTTTCTAGGTCCATGTAAATTTTCAATGGTTGTGCAACCACTTTTCATGGGTCTACATGCATGGTTTTTTCCTTGTGCACAAACTATGTTGGCTGGTTGGCCAGCTGATTTGTTTAATCCGCTACGGATGAACCGTTGATCCGAATTGAGAATTATTGTAGTAAATTTATAGTGATTGAGAAGACTAATATAATGGTGCAATTGACAAAGGCTGATTCTTCTCGGGTTGTTCCCAGAACACCATGCAACTCTCGGACTACAATTCCTCCATTTGTTTCTTAGCCTTCTTGAACTTCAAATTTTCCTTTCTTAGTCTCAATTCCATTTACTACCACGCTTTGGAGTCTGTGGCATTCAATATATAGAGGAAGATCTAGGTGCCGTGAATATGAATTTTCAATTAGCTTCAATTAAGTCCGCAAAACAAGGGATTTAGACAAGAAAATCAATAATGGTCGTCTAATTCCTTTGTCGTGTAAACCTAGTTAAAACTAGCAAATAACCAAACAAAAGATGATAATAAATGTGTCAAATGCATCGATTAACACATGCATAAAAGTGCACATCAATCCCCCCACACTTAAACCTTTACTCGTCCACGAGTAAACAAAAACAAGAAAATTTTCAAGAGGAATGTAGCATGTAAAGAGATGTTAACCGATACAATCAACTTATTCCCAAGATACCCTAGTTCTCCAAAAGATTGTAAGACTCTCACAACTCACTCCCCTCAAAGATCCTAAATTAGCCGATCCACCCAAAATACATAAAAGAAAAATGGAAAAAGGCAAGGTAAAATGATAAGTGCTAAACTAGCTTACTAATCCGAAGAAACCACTGAAGACAATCTTCCTCATGCCATCCTGCTGTGTCTCCATATCTATCCTTAGTTGGTGAAGTTGTCGGTTACCCAATCGAACCTCTGTGCTGTGTCATACTCATGATAGCCCAGATGGGCACCGAGCCAATGATATCCTGTCCAACACCGAAGATGGCATCTCCCCACGACTGCATCTATTTTGGCCATTGTGGCTAATCCCACGTATGGTATGATGATGCCAACTGAAAACCCTATGAGTCGTGCTCCCAGAACAGGCTGAATTGTGCATGCTTCCATGAGTTCGTCCCAGGGTGAGAGGGGATGAATACACTGGAAATGTGGTTCTGGAGCTGAAGGAGTCCTACAGCCACTGTGCCTGCTGGACTCTACAAAGTCATCATAGTGGCAGGAGACATTGTGCCGCCACTGTGACCTGTGGAATGATAAGACTCCTCCTGAATGTGATTAGAGCCTTGATATAGTTGAGATGCTCCAAATAACTTCTCCACCAGGGACTACGACACTGGAGGCTACTGAAATACCGGCGGCTACAACAACTGCGGAAACTGAGGGGGTGGCACGAACTGCTGAAAATCAGGAAGTGGCTGAGTGAACTAATAGTCAGTAGGGAAATGTTGTGTTATCTTCTCTAGTACTGGGAGGTCGTCGCCGTACCTCTAAAAGATACTATTTTTATGCCCGATATGCTTACTAAATACAACTAAGTAGATAGTTTGGAAAGTCGGGATCGTCCACAAAGAAGAGGGATTTTCCTAAGGGTTCATACATGTAAGAGTGGATATAAGCCTAGATAAAGATAGATAGATATATAAAAGAATGTAAAGAGGGGGGTTTTTGGTTGATTTTCTAATTTATGAATTGAAAGACATCACAACTATCAAATCAAACTACTAAAGAGATGGTAAAATCACAATTAACGAAGCCTTGGGGGAAATTGGTTTCCACTTCCAAACCACTTATAGATCCTAGACTCATTCACTCATTCATTCACATTTATTGCATATGGGGA
>JAULKM010134587.1:0-19012 GCA_032355605.1 Rubia tinctorum
ACTGCGTAACCAAGTTGTGTGTCTCGTGTTTATTTACTTTACATACTTGGTTAAGTTAGACTATGTTGGAACATAGGATTACTAGTTAGGCTAAAACGGTAAAACCAGTTTTCAGAAATTATGAATTCATGTTGCTAATCTCAAATTCTAGAGTAATAACTACAACACCAGAAACATATTAATGAACAAACACTCAATTAAATAATATTAAATCTCAACATGTACCTCAAGAACATAAATTCTTCAAAATAGAGGACATGGTGGGATTCGAAACCTAGAATTCTAACCTCAAATATAGAGTACTAATCATTAGACCAGAGAACTTTTATTGATCATTTACTTAGTCAAATAATATTAAATCTCATTATATGTCTTTGGAAAAATTCTCACCTCATGAAGAAAAACCTCAAACCATCGTTGTTGCCTACGTCGTCGCCTCCGCTAGCGCCTACGCTGTCAGTCGCATCCATCCACCTTAAATTGCATCCGCCCGCCATTAGTAGTGTTCGTCCGTCAGTCGCGTCCGTCAGTCCGCTGCGTCGCCGTCCGTCGAGTTCTTCTCCACTGAAGCACGTGGATATCACGCGCGTTGCGTCTCTGTAAATCCATCTCCGGCTGCGTCTCCGTCCGACCCCGTCTGTGCGACGAATCGCAATCACCGGCGAAGCGGTTACTCGAGCAACAACTTCGCCGGAGGCTTTGTGGTGTGGATTCGCTGGAGGCTTCACGATTACTCGAGCTTTGATCTGGATCTGGATTCGCCGGTGGAACGATGGCGTTAGGCGATGGAACGACGTCAGTTAGCGGGGGTTACAGATTTTCGATTGAAAGAGAAGAATTCCCATCGGAAAAAGGAAAATAAACATTCTGATATTTTTGTTATATTTATAGCATTTTTACAATTGCACTGTTGGTCACTAAATTTATTATCATATTTAAGAAAAACTCTATTCCAAATGAAACTTACAATAATTGCACAATAAACGCAGAACCAAAGTTTAGGGTGCATTAAACAAGAATTTGTGATGTATTTAACACAAAATCATTACAATTTGTACATTAGTCACTCTTTCAACACCTTGCACGCTCCACAACTTGATCGATCATGCAAAACACTACTAAAACACAATTAACAATGCATGACGCCTCTCCCTTTTTATTTTACTGAGACTAAATTACTTTCATTGTCCCACTTGGAATTAAGCAGCATTGACCCCACAATAAGCCCTAGCAGTGCTTGCGGACACGTCGCTGGTATTGGCGTCGTAGTAGAAATGAACTAATCCCATGTGGTGAAATGGGTTGTATTGGAGAGGGTGCTCTTCATCCACCACTTCTTCGGGTATCTCCACCATCCCTTCGTTGAAAGTGAAGAAAGCCATGGTGTATCTGGGCTTCTCCTCTGATCTCATTATCACTCGATGTTTTGGTGACATTATTCGACCATTGCTCCATGCCTGCTCGTTCACCATTAACTATGTGTCATGGGAAGTACTCCATCTGTCCCACCTCTACTTACACAGAAAAAGAAAGTACTTTTTTCTTTTGCTCTTTCTTAATTCTTGTTTTATGATGTGACGAGTGCTCTTTATTCTTATTGACTTTTGACCTTTTAATTTTAATAATTACATTTGGTACTATCAAAATTAGAAAACAGTGAACAATTATCGGCCAAATACAAATTTCAAGTTGAACAGATAATATAAACCAACCAGAGTCTGCTTAAATCAAACAGGCAACAACTATCAACTAATGGCAATTTGTCAAACAAAATTAGAAAAAAAAATGTACTTCTCTGTCCTATTTCAATCCGCACGCTTTGACTTTCATCCGATGACATGAAAAATGTTTGATCCTTAATATATTTCATGAAGGGTAGTTTATATTTGTGAAAAATTGATAATATTTTGAAAATATACCATGGTATAAGTTATAACGAATCTAACAATGTACCACTCAATAATATTTATAGTTGTACACTAATTAAGTTTTGTGCCCAAAGTTAATTTTTTTATTAAATGAATAGTCGTTAAATTGGAGGTTGAAATGAGACAGAGGGTGTACGAACTATATAATCAGCCAATTATAAGTGCATAAAAACAAAGCTAAAATAACCTCGTAAGCATCTCCAGCCATAACAACAAAGGAGGGCGGTGGGAAATCAACGTCAATCCAATCTCCCTGCTTGGTTTCTACTTGCAACGCATTCACCTGAGTCTGATGGAGTATGGACAAGAAGCTCTTGTCGGTGTGAACATTGGAACCGATGCTTCCATTCTCCTCTCCAACCTGCAGTGGCTTGTATTTTATGGGTCGGAGAAGATAAGTTGTGGACTTGATATGCTTCTCGTAATGCTTCCCCGCTCCGTAGCTGTCGAACACCATCTTGTCCACCAAATTCCCAAGCTTTCGCACTGCCTCAGCGTAAGATAATATTGAATTCCTACGACAAACTTTTATTTTTGAGATGTGTACAGGATGTTATTGGTCAAGGAAGCGTCGATCCAAGTTGTATGAAACCCGTTCACTTTGATCAATTTTCAAATCATGACTTTCTTAATTAAACTCAAATTTGAGAGAAAGTCTCCTGTTATGCCAACTAATTGTTAGAGCAATCATGAAAAACTCAATTTCAATAACTTTTAGGATTAAATTATAATTATTTATACATTGCGTTACATTTTAAAAGTTTTTCAAAGTATAGGCACCTTGTTCAATGGATAAAAACAAATATCAAATCACATATTAGTTACATCAATTATAAAATGATTCTGTTTAACGATTCGTTGGTATAAAATAAGAATTTGTATTAATTTTAAGCCTCTTTTATTAAATTGAAAACTTATTTAAATGTGTACATCTCCATTATTTCTAATTTTGAGGATTTTAAAAGTGAGGGGCCCTGTGATATAAGACTAGTGGCGGAACCAGAGGAAAATTTGAGGGGCGGAGGAGGGGCGGAGGTTTGGGGGCGGAGGAGGGGCGGTTACTGTTCAGCAGGGAAGCACCACCGGAGTTGGGGGGTGGCCGCACCGGCTCGCCCCCCTAGTTCCGCCACTGTATAAGACACTCAAGTGTGTTTAGTGAAGTTAAGCTTAAAAAGAAAACTGAGTTGGGGTAAACCAGCATCTGTTTTTCTCTAACTATATTTCCTGCTTTTAAATTAAGTATTTTTTTAGAAGTTTACAAAACAAAAAAAACTACTTAATTAAGTTATAAGTAAACTTTAATTTGGACCCCTCACACAGGGGTCTGACAATGAACCTGTGAATATTTTCCTTGATCCGCCATTAAATGGTGCCCCACACAAAACGGAAAACAAAGAAAAGAAACAAACAGTAAGCATCAAAATAAAGTTTAATGAGCATACAGACCTGAATCTGGAATTCCCTTGAGGCCACATGAGATTAGTGAAGCCCTCAACTCCTTCAACCGTCGTTGCATCAAGGATTCCCATGCTTTCATGGAGGGGAGCATGAGGAAGTTGTCCAAAATAGCCATGGATGACTATATCACTGCTGTTTTTCACCTTGGTTTCTGTCGGAAGATCGAACAGCTCTTCAACCACATCAAACACTTCTCTGCTGAGCTCCGAGGAGAGCTGATCATCATCATCATCGTACAACGCCACAAAGTAGCCGTGTTCTTCCAGAGCACGGCGGACTTCGGCGCATGATTGAAGCCAGGAGTTTGTTCCTTGCATCAGTTTTGCCTTGCTCATATCTATGGTGGGAATATTGAGGCCGGAATGAACCGTTTGAGATGTCATGGTTAATTGGATTCGGTAGCTGCAAATTTGGGTTGTATGTGAAAATCTCTGTATTTGCAAGGTTAATACTAATTAACGTGGTGTTTTTATAGATAGAAAGCTTACCCTATGAGGGTAACTATTAAATTAACATAATGGTAGTGGGCATTGGGCAACACTGATTACAATGTACGTATTGTGATTTTTGCCCCACATGACGTACGGAGATCATTTTTCATTTTAATTTCTTTTGTATTTTTATGCCCAGTTTAATTCTTATAAAAGATCAAATGATTGTATGTTAAAAAAAAGTGTTCAAAACTAAAAGCCTAAACTAAGAAGATGTTAACTTCGAGGGCCAACATTTAATAATTAAAATGCAATTATTTTGAGAAAGCAACCAGTTTTTTTCCATATTTAATAAAGTAAAGTCTTGGAAAAAGTTATATTTTTACAGGCATGTGGAAAAATATGATTGAATTAGAATTATCAAAAGGTAAAATATTTTAGTTGCAATATAAATTTTTCATTATGCAACGTTCAATAATTATAAATTTATAACCCGATTAATGTAACTTGAAAATTTTATCTTGAGATCTTCTAATTCGGAATTCAAACATTGGTCTTTCTATAACTTATGGACTTGCCGTCTTTTAAGAGACAAGAACATTTAATAATAAAAATGAATTTTCAATATATTTTTTTGGAAAAGTATTGGGAAAGACGGTCTTTCCATAGCCTTATGGAAAGACAGAGTTTAATTGTGATAATAAAAGGTATAAGGTCTTTGTTGCAATATTAAAGTTTTATTATGCAACGTGTAGTAGTTATAAATTTTATAACCCGGTTCATACAACCCGAAAATTTTATCTTCATTTATTCTAATTTACACTTTAAATCTTGGTCTTTCCATGCCTTATGGAAAAACCGTCTTTCAGAGGCGGACTCTATTTTTTTCCATTTTATTTTTTCATTCTCTTTTTAATATTATTTTAGGTCCATTATAATATTTAAGGACATTTTGTACTATTGGAATATTTTATCTTTCATTCTTTAATATTTCAAGATTATTCTCTTCTGGCAAATTCCTGAACTTAAATCCTATGTTTTGTGTTTGCAAACCCTTGATTGTTTTTTCAGATTCGTGCTTGCAGATCTTTCCGATTTTTCGACTACATCAATTGCATCTCTTTATATATATATATATATATATATGAAATTTTTTATTCTAGTCTTATACCCTAATGTAACCCCTCAATCTTTACGAGATGCAATAATAGATAAATTGGTACGATATTTACAAAACCAGCCACTAGAAAGATATTTAGTAAAAATACCAACAACATGTAATAGTGTATGAACATATATATCTAACACGAAATTCTCCATATGCAATTATTTTAGGAACAAAGTGGTAGCCTACATCTATATGCTTGCTAGAATCATGGTGAATCAGATTGGTAGCAAGATATGTGGTAGAAACACTATCACAATAGAGTGTAACGGTATGACAAAAAATAATCATCTAACACGAAATCCTCCATATGCAATTATTTTAGGAACAAAGTGGTAGCCTACATCTATATGCTTGCTAGAATTATGGTGAATTAGATTGGCAGCAAGATATGTGGTGGAAACACTATCACAATAGAGTGTAACGGTATGACAAAAAATAATCCCAAATCAGCAAGAAGTTGATGCAGCCAATTTGTTTCAGTTGCAATATATGCAACAAGTCTATATTCTATTTCAGTTAAGGATCTAGAAACAATAGGTTAATTTTTAGAGTGCTAAGAAATCAATTTTCCCCAAGAAAAGTGGTATAGCCAGTTCTAGATTTACGACATGCAATAATAGATAGTTTGGTACGATGTTTACAAAACAAGTCACTTGAAAGACCTTCAGTAAAAATATTAGGAATCTGTAATACTGCATGAACATATCTAACACGAAATCCTCCATGTGCAATTATTTCAGGAACAAAGTGACAGTCTGCATCTATATGCTTGCTAGGATCATGGTGAATCAGATTGACATCAAGATATGTGGTAGAAACACTATCACAATAGAGTGTAACGGGATGACGAAAAATAATCCCAAATCAGCAAGAAGTTGATGAAGCCAAATTGTTTCAGCCGCGATGTATGCAACAACTCTATATTCAGTTTCAATTAAGCATCTAAGAACAGTAGGTTAATTTTTAGAGCGCTAAGAAATCAAAATTTTCCCAAGAAAAATGGTATAGCCATTTGTAGATTAACGAGTGTCAGGAAAACTAGCCCAATCGACATCAGAAAAAGCCATCACTGATGCAGGGGAGTTTACCGAGTGAAGGAAAAGACCAAACTCCAAGGTACCTTGCAAATACCTGAAAATTTTCTCTTCCCAACATGTAGGTGATCAGCATAGATTGAGAACCACATATATTAACATCAATAACTGGACGAGTCAGAGTCAAATATTGCAAAGCACCAACTACACTACGATATTCCATGGGATCAAAAAGAAGGTCCCCATCAATTGAGGACAATGTAACTCTAGTAGCACAAGATGTGCGTACAGATTTAACAGTATGAAGATAATTTTTTAAAGTAAATTAGACAAATTTCTGTTGGGACAAAAATAGGCTAGAAGGAGTACACGAAACCTAAATACCTAGAAAATAATGGAGATCCCCAAATCCTTCATTTCAAAATAAGACGAGAGAACAAAAATAAATATACTCACGCCACTGTGCTAGCTAGCTAGGACTAGATCTAATGATTTCCACTCAAACGTTTAGAAGCGGATTATTACAAACTTGGAGGCAAGATTATAATGATCTTGCCTTAATTTCAAAGAGAATTGAAGCTGCAATAGCGAAACAATCATTTTTAAATGCTGATATATCATTCATGACTTCAATCAATAAAATGACGCAAATGGCCAATGGAGGTTCGTGGTCCAGTAGGTAGATGCTGGACCGCATGTATGATGTGGGGTGGTCAGAGTTGAAAGATACTTGCCTCGCTCCCAAATTTCTAACAATATATATCGCAGTCGTGACTAAACTAATTAAGTTGAAAGATGGCTGCCTTTAATTTTCGGGTAAATACAAAAATTAATTTGAAAGATGGCTGTCATTTTATTTTCCAGTAAATACAAAACTTTCTAAGTATAATATAGTCGTGAAATGGGAATGGCTGATATATATATATAGAGATCCGGAAGGATTTAATCCTTTTTAAGAAGAGATAATATCATCCATGCATTTACTTAAATTTCATCAGCTATAAATATAAACGGAGTTAACATTTTACGAAATTAGTCTAAATTTTAACATACAAATCAAAAATTAAAAATCTAGCAAAAACTGTAACAAAACTCTAGGAAATATTAATTTACTTTTGTAAAAAATTATGACTTTTTGACGGGAAAAGAGTCTCACTCATCCATCACTAGTGTAGTAATCACCTATGAAAGGTTGTTCTATCGGTAATTTAAAGACATTTTTTTTGGTGCCTTTGCTAGCTCCGCCTTAATACCATTAACAAGATCGGAAATTGTTTTACTTTTCGAACTCGGAAACTAGCACTAGTTGTGTGTCGTCTCTTCGTACAATGATAAATAGTTTCCGGATTCGTATCCCCTTTCCGGTCTCTCCCTGGAATTTTTTGGAAGAGCAATTTTTTCCTAAAATCATTTCCGAGTTCGAAAACTGTATCGCGTAAGACATTTCTGAGTTCGGAAAACTTTTTATGCTCTATGAATCTTGAACATCAAAGAGACGACACAATTTTTTATTCGGAAAGTCTTTTGGTGTTTTGGTAAAAAATTGTTTTATTGATATTATCGGCATAAAAACAGCCCGATACACAGCCACAATTTTAAAACAATATATGATAGTATCTTGCACCTAAACAAAAATCTATAGATAATGCTCACCAAGCAATAATCTATAGATATGAATAGAAATCGCTACAAATCTATCCCGACATTTCTAAGGTTCACTGTTTATCTAATTTGAGTGTCCCTACCAATATTGGGATTTCCTAATGCTGTTGACCGATTGAGAATTAGATGCCGAGCTAATGAATTTCAACATTGTTGATATCTTCTTACGAGTAGGGCCTCCAATCCTTTTTGAAAATTTGAAAATAAAATTATAGAATTAAATATTTGGTAAAGGCTAGTTAGAAATATTACCACGATCAATTGTACAATTACCTTGTCAAGTTCAAGTATATATTCCTGGACTTTGTCCATGCACTCGCACACGTATAACATGATGTAATAGCTGCACTCCCAAGTTTGAGCTCGTTTCTTGTAGTATATGTAAGAAACATAAATTATTAAGACTATTGAATCAAATAATTGGGGATAGTATTTGGGAAATTAACATATTGATAGACCACCTTGATTTCGACCACGTGAAACGAACAATTTGTTTGCTCACTATATTCCTTCATTTCAGATTCCAAAATCTCAACGAATGCATCAGACGGTTGGAAGTGGAGGAGATCCATCCAATACACTCACTTTTTTGTGGGTACTATCAATATTAATCTCCATTGGTTTCTGAATAAGAAAAAATATTTATTATTTGAAATTTGCGAAAACGATGTTGGTAAAGAAATTGAACGTAGTAAATAACCTCTCGATGTAAGGTACAACGAGAAGCATCTTATCCTTCTGGCCTAAGCATTTGTGAATGTAGTCGATCCTGTCTTGTTTTGTACAACCAATTTCTTCTATCATCACCAGGCACATATATCCAATCCATCCCCTCTTTTGATTACTCGTAAAAACATATACCTGGACAATTTCATAGTAGGTATTAATTGTAATAATGGTTAGCGAAATTAAAACCGAATTTAGAAATTAAATGAATAAAATCACTCACAAGGTGTAGATCGACATCATCGCTTAATTAACTTGCCCACATCTTCATAGGTCTTCAAAAATCACTCCATAACGCTGTGATTTCACGTTTGCATCCGCATACACATTCATTTCCTGAGTGTTGGACCAACTTCTGGGCGTTAAGTCCTCTAAATATTTTTGGAAGAACTAGCCCGATGTGTTGGACCCACATCCGAATTACAATTTCTTGTTCAATTCGTTTGTCTTGGAGTTAATATATTTTTTTTGAAAAAATGGACTCTTGAGGTTTCCGCTCCATCGTAGGACCGTACGATCCTGAATGCTTGCAGGTGGGTCAAGAAACTACCTATACCCTTAACCTAGCCCTGATGGTTTGGTTTTTCCGTGGTTTCACAAAGGATGTCATGTTTATCCCTTGGAATGAATTCCCCTTGCAATCGATCATTCTTCAATTTTTCCTAAGCGATAACATAAATAGATATACCTTTGTTATTTCGACATAATCTTAATACTTTAACTTAATAAAGTATTCACCTAAAAATTTATGTACCATTTTTTCGGCAAGTAGTTTCTCTTCATCCTTGACATATAGACCCTTATTGTTTTGTCAGTCTTTGAGAAATAGATCGCACCTCTCAATGTCATCCACACAAATCAGCTGCACCGAAGCCCTTGCCTCATCTTCCATCATTCCGCCCGTTATTGCAATTTGAACACCTTGTTCTAGACGTTCCTTTACTAGCTCGATTTCCGCTAAGCCATAACCCCCAATAATCAATCAGTGAGGAATTTTACTCTCCTCGGAAACACATTGTTTTGTTAAGGTCATGTTAACACTATAGACATTTTAATATAATTAATCACACTAATTATTTGCATATTGTTTTACTAAAGTTTTCACTATTCTCCAATGCCCTTTTCTTGTGAATCTCCTAGCTCTTGGGTTGAATGTGCGTATAAGTTACCCATGGGTGATCACCTTTCTTATCGCTAAATATGTAATCTCTGGACAAAGTGTATTTTTGTTCACTCCAACTCTTTGACATCATGAACATAGCCTTCTTTCGCAAAGTACCCACATCTTGTGCTTTGATTTGAAAAAGCCTCTACAGGGATTACAAAACACAATGATATGAGGATGGGGAGTACATGTGAAGACAAATTGTAGAAGAAAAATGTTGGGAAAATGATTCGCTAAAGCTACCTTGCATTCGATCCATATGGTGTCCTTGTAATCATTTGGGACATCATGCCAATAATCGTAGCGGATATCTACCCTTGTTCTACCAACCGCCGCTATCCATCTAGACCATTTGGCACGTTGCTCCAACACACAATTCCCCCCAACTTGTCAAAAATCAAATACGTTAATTATTTCCTAGACATTCTACATTTTAATGCTCTTCAATGAGTTTGGTGTTTTCCTACATCCCTCGAACAATCATCCTCATCCCACGTCGTGTCCGTTGTTGCAGAATTGACATTACCGGACGGTGACATATCATTATGAGTACGTTTCCTAGTTGCCATTTTGAATGCTACATTTACAAATATATCAAAAATTAACTTAACCTTAAAAAGAAATAAGTTACTAATATTTATAGAATATCCAAAATATATTAGAAGAAATGTTGTACTAAACCCAAGGCAATTGAACAAATTCAACAGACAATAAATTTATCTTTATAGTTGTTACAAAAAATTGTCATTATAAACCTATAAATTAACCTAGCATGTAAGCACACTAATAGATGGATATTTCTATAAATCTAGCACTATACCATTTATTATCAATTCTCGTGCATCATTTTATCATCCCGCACCATGAAGGCAACAAAAACCTAATATTATACACAACTTATATTTAATTAAAAAACCACATTTATAATAGAATTTATCACAATCACAAAATCCAAACCCTAGCTCGAGCATTGAACCAAAAAAATTGAATGTGCTCATTTATGTTTGAAAATAATAAACCTTAGCTATTTATTGAAGAGTAGATTTACCTTTTTGATCAAATAAAGGGTATGAAATACTCCTTCATATCTTCTACCTACATATCATAGGAAATCCTTGTTGAAAATAAAAAAAATGGAAGTGAGAAATTGGATTAGAAGAGATGAAGACATACCTCAAATCTTAAAAACTTCAAATGGGAGATTTGGTGATGAAATGGATTGAGGAATTGGGTTTGGAAGGTTTTTTGGAGGGGAGAAAGGGGAGAAATGCGGATTTTTCAAATGGGAGTAAATGCCCATTTGAAAACCCTTTATGCGTTTATTTTTATTCCCGATAGAAAGGGTTTCCAAGTTCGGAAACATTTTCCAAACTCTTAAATTTATCCTCTCTTCTATATTAATGATACGAATGGTTTCCGAGTTTAGAAACCCTTTTTGGGTTTTTTAAAAAGGGAAAAATGGGCAGACATAAAACCCCCAATTCAAAATCAACAACTTCATTCTCCAAAACCCTACATTCCCAAATTTCTCAACCCACAACCCCAAAAATACTAGTGAAAATGAGTCAGAAGAGCATGACCGCTAAGTCGAAGGCAAGCGATAGGAGTTATCGTCCGATCACGGAAATTGGCGTATCTCAAAAAATCATCAATGATATCGCCGAGCAAAGTTATGTATATTTTTCAAAGAGAAAAGTGATCAATTCAAAGGCTATATTAGCATCGGACGTTGATAGTTTAGGACTAGGATATTTTCTAGCACATTTTAAAACCTAACATCTAGAGAAATTACTTTGTATGGATGATCCCGTTTATGTTGATGAAGTGATTCAATTTTATGAAAATTTGGGTTAAAATAGCAATAATAGAGATGTAAATAGGGTCAATGGGAAATATTTGTCTGTTACTATATATACAATTAACGCAGCCCTAGATTGTCTCTACACTGACGCCGAGAAATTAAGGCCCGATAACCCCAATGACCCCCTCGATATTTATCACACTCATGTTTTTCCGGGCGTGAGCGATGCTACTTCTCTTTGTCCCATAGCTATGTCTAGAAAATATTTTAAGAGGATGAGAAGCTATTCCGGTAAGGCAGATAGTTTTGATACATATATGTGTCTTAACCGCATAGGAGCGTCTTTTGTATGAGTGGATATGCCTTAATGTGTTCCCCACAGGTGGCCATACTTGTGAGCCTACTATTGCCTACCTTATGATTTTTTACTACGTCATGAAGGGTAGAAATGTAGACCCGAGCTTTTCCATCATCTCATTCATGTTGAAGGCCGCACACACGAAGAAGAAATATCTTTCTTACAGTGGTTTGATAACCACTATGATAAATAAGGTGGGCATAATTCCTCATGATAAGCCTCTTCGTCAGGAATACTATGACAAGAGTTGGTTCCAACACAAAAACCCATCAAAACTTTTACGGCAAGTGGTGCTTCCATCCAATACCTAGTCAAAAAGCTAATATTTTAAGAGGGCTTGAGAAGCGGAAGCAGAGAGAAGAGGCATCAAGCTCCCGTAAGTGATCAATAGTTTAATTAATTACAATTCTAAATATAGAATTTTAATATACATTTTGTTTTGATCAATATTTATTTACAGGTACCGACAGCGGTTAGAAGGCTAGATTGAGCAAGTACTTTGAATGTATACGTATGGAATTGACGGAGATGCATGATATGTTGACCCGCGTTCATTTCCAACATGTTGCATTCCTGGAAATTCAGGGTCTCCAATTGGAATTGAGCGAAGATGACGAGCCACCAAATTTTGAGCCGGTCTTCTCGGAGAGTGAAGATGATAATGGCGGTGATGGAGATCATGGTGGGGATGACGGGAAAGTTGGTCAAGCCGATGAAGAAACCTTAGCAGGCCAAGCCAGGGGGGATCTAGCTTTGATAGAGCTGCTTGGGTAGAAAATAAAATTTCTTATAGATATAAAGCTATCTTTGATTTAATTGACATAGATATGAATATAGAACTTCTTATGGATATGATTCTAGAATTTTGACGATCAATTCCTTGATTTTTTTAATTTTATTGCCTTTTTAATGTCGTATGGAATCTCATTTTTTTAATGCATTAATTTTTCACTATATTGTTTTAATGGCATTTTGTTGAATGTTATAGAAATTTAATTAATGCCGAAAAGTTCTAGCGTTAAAGGTGGATTTTTTTTCAGACATGAAACTGACCAAAAGAGAAGACATTTTTCTGAGTTCGGAAAGTCGTCTTTCCTTTGAATTTAAAGTCCTGATGTATTTCTGAGCTTGAAAACAATCCAACTCTAGATGACCAAAACATACGAATGAGTTTCCAATCTAGAAAATCGACTTTAAGAGTTTAGAAATACTTCGTCACTTATGGACGGGCTTGCACAAATTTGTTTCTGAACTCGGAAATAAAGTTTCCGAGTTCGTGTCCCAATTTCGGTCTTGCTCAAGAATAAGAAAAGGCGTCTATTATTTTTCCAGGATTAAAAGTTTCCTAACTCGAAAACTTTTTGTCACCTTATATTAAAGACACAAAACACACTTTCTGAACTCGAAAGTTTTTTGTATATAAAAAAATAGGTCAACGATCAGATTTCAAACAAAAAACCCCAAAACTCCTAACCCTACTTACGAACTCGCAAAACAGCCCTTCATTTTCCATTGTTGCAAATCCCACGAAGAATTTTCCATGGCTAGGGTAGGTTCGGCATGCGGAATGTCTAGATCTCGTTCAACCGACTGATGGACTAGCTTCGATGATAGAAGGTTTGTTTTTCAATTTGCTCAAAATCGGTATGAATTATTACGTGACAATGGGAAATTATTAGATACATATCTTATTGACTTTAATTAGTACTAAGCTCTAGGGTTGGACATTCCCCTTAAACAATTTAGTGAACAACATGTCTAGGGATTGCTTTCTTGTAATGAAAAAGCATATTTTGATTTGGTTTGCCAATTTTACGCTAATTTGCGAGAAGTGGGGAATGGGGATCACTCTACTAGAATTTGGGGAATTGAAATCCCGCTTAGCCAATGGATTATTAATAATATAATAGATTTCCCATACTTGCACCCAGAATTTGTTTTTCCAGAGGATCCCAATGGTCCATTGGATGATTGCTACCATCGGGAGTAATGGCCTCTAGAAGTTGACCGTCCCTACATTGACCCCGTGTAGTGTAATGTGAAGTACTTTAACCACAATAGAGTGGATTTAGGAAAATACGAGTCCTTCGATCCAAAGCTTTTGCCCGTGGACTTACGTATTTCATATGAGATCATTAATAGGATTTTGGTCCCCTCGGGCGAACACTTAAACGAGCCTAATTACCTAAACCTTATGCTATTCTATTTGATCATGGAGAGTAGAAAAATCAACTCCGGGGTAGCTATTATAGGCACGTGTTGCATTTTGCAATGTTGAAGAATGTGTTGACTCGCCTACCATTTGAGAGTTTAATTACTTGCATTTTGAAGAGCGTTGAGGGGTTGGCCATCGAAGGGGAGGAAAGAGTTCTGAAGTATTATGACAAGAATTACTTCGAGAACAAGGGTAGGGTTTTGAGTGATGGGAAGTTGTATCATAAGACAGCGGAAGAAGGCGAGGTAAGGAAGAGGCCGCGAATTGAGGACCGTTAGTCACAAAATATGTTTGCAAGGATTTATTTCATATATTTTTAATATTTACTTCATTGTTTACATATTTTATATGTTGGTCGCTATGCTTTGTAGGTACTGAAAATTCACACATGAAAGGCCTCCGAGATGTCTACAAATGGATGTGCAAGGAACTCTGCTCTATGAAGGCAAAGATTAGGTTCATGGAAAAGTCTCAACGAGCTTATGAGCGACACCTCGCATCAAGCTCTTGATAAAGACTCGACATTTCGACAACAACTGGCGACATTGAAGATGTCAAATAATGAAATTTGAAGACTTGATTATGTTAATGCCATTTGACTTTATTAAGGAATTTTAAAGATTCAAGTATTTGACTGTATCGAATGATTTCTATTTTCCAATTGTTACATAATTTTAATCATTTCAAGTACTAAATTTCTTTTCTGATAAATGTTATAAAGATTTGTTTAGCAAAAAGGTCAATACTAGAAGCATGTGAAATATCCAAGGTACATCAATGAAAAAAAAACATAAACTACACTTGATATCATACAACTTGCTGCTTATGCTTTCTTTTCTTGATCACCACCTTCTTTGACTTATGCTTCCTACATAAAATCTTCCCCTTACCGTCGATCCACATTCCTTCATCATGGCCAGTTCGGCCTAGGAAACTGTGAAGACTTCGATCATCCTCCTCGAGCAACATGACTTCTTCAGGTCCACGTTGTATGGAATCTAAATCCAATTACTTCTTCTAACTCATTTTTTCAACAAAAGCATGTTTCCCTTCGATAAAATTATCCCACCTAGGAGCAACAAGATCCCTGACATAGAAAACCTGATGCACTTGAATTGCCAATATTAAAGGATTGTTTTTCCATCCAACCCGACTTCTATTGACAAGGGTGAAGCCCAAATCCTCAATTAACTGACCATTCTTAAGATCGACCCACTGATATTTAAAAATAGGGACACACATTCTTACATAGTAAAGCTCCCAAATTTCAGAAATCGTGCCAAAGTAACACTTTAAGGCATACATAGGATTTTCATCACCACCACTTCCAACGTGCAATGCTTCAAAGACAAGAAACACTCCCCTATTTTGAGTGACACTCTTATCATCCATTGATTTCGTGGCACACGTAAAACCATTGATGTCATAGCCTCCTTAGGAAAGAACGGTCCCCAATGGTCAGCGAGCCAACCGTTTAACTATTTCTGGATGTTTGACGACATCTACATGATCCAGAAACCATGAAGCAAATGTCAAAGTGTGCAATTAAAGGACCCGAGCCTCATTGAAATTAGGGTTCCCCACTCGTATGGCATCCATATGAATCTCGATGTATGGAACTAAATCCTAGGGGTTGTGCAGAACATAAAGATGGGCGGCACATAAATCTTCCGCACAAGCATAACTTGCAACCTATCCCACTTTGATACACTAATACTATTTCAAAAAATGGATTTGAAAAACAAACAGAGCTTTGTAATGCACAATCTTACACGTGTAGGCAATGTAGAACAAATGGCAATGACATTCAATTCTTGCATTAGGTTGTGACAATCGTGTGACTTTAACCCACCCAACCTCAACTCCCCGACTAACACACAACTGCTAATGTTGGACGAGTATGCACCGGGAACTTTCACACTGCTAAGGGTCTCAAAAAAAGATTTCTTCTCTAACTGCGACATTGAATAGCAAACAGGGGGGAAATAACAATCATCACGCTTGCTCACTAGGGCAAGATTCTTCTGAATACCCAACTCAACCAAATCTAGCATAGCCTTCGATCCGTCCTTTATTTTCCTATAGGGGTATTTAACAACGTCCCAACCAAAGAATCACAAACATTCTTCTCAATGTGAATAACATCAAGACAATGTCTAACTTCCTTCAACGATAGCTTTTCTTTTCTTCTTGCCAAAGTCATTGGGCAAGTTCTTAACGCTATAATAAATATGTGTACATGACCATGGTACCGGTGCAAATCATGCATCTACTTTCCCATTGAACCATTTTTGGGCCAATCACCTACAACCATGTTTTAATTGACAAAAATCAGTGTCCTTCTCACACAATGGACAAGCCAAGTGGCTTTCACGGAATACCCAGACAAATTCCCATATGCAGAAAATTCATTAATTGTGCAAAATAACAACGTTTTAAGAGTGAATAAATCTTCAACCAACCCATAAAATACTCGAATGCCATCATTAAATAGAGTCAACAAATCCTCCACTAGCGGAGCAAGATACACATCAATATCATTCCCAGGTTGCTTCAGACCCGATATCATCAAACACAGGAACAGATACTTACGTTTCATGGTTAACCATGACGGAAGGTTGTATATTACCAACATAATAGGCCAAGAGCTATGTGTGCTACTCATGTTGCCAAAAGGATTCATATTGTCTGTACACAATCCTAACCTCAAATGCCGAGAATTTTTGCCAAACTCAGGGTATATAGCATCGACTTTCTTCCGTTGCTCCTCGTCCAAAGTATGTCTTATCACATCATCTGCCGGTTGGACTCTATCTGCTTGCCAATACAACAACTTTGCATCTTCCCTACAAGCATACAACTTCTTCAAATTGGGAATGATCAGGAGGTACCATAACACTTTTGTCGATGTCATTTTCTTTGATTTCAATGGAGCTTCCGCACCCACGGCAATTGCACCTATCTTCAATTTATACCAAGACTTGCCACATACCCAACAAGTTTCTCGATCTTTATCTACTTCCCCCATATAGGGACGCATGGATATTTTGCAACTCCAATCCCATCGGGCATAGTTTTACTTTTTGCAGCATATAACCTATCGCGCATTAAATTACCCCCGAGAAGAAAATCCCTAAATAACTCAAGAGCCTCGGCCATCGACTTGTCTGTCCATCCAAAATTTTCCTTCAAGTTCATTTTCCGCAAAGTCGCATCTGAACCGAGATTTTTGAAACATTGTACAAAGGCATTCTTTTGTATTCAATCAAAGCTTGTAACGACTCTGGTTTACCTTTTTACTCCCTCGCAATATCTTCCACCATTTCGTCAAACTCGATGTTACCATCTAATTCATCACCCGCCATCGTGTCCTCCAATTCATTCGAATTAGAGGCTTCCACAACTTCCCCATGTCATACCCAACAAGTGTAGCTAGTTTGGAATCCTCTCATTAATAGATGTTCCCGCTACTTCTTCCTCCCTAAATACGCATCATTTCTACAATCCTTACAAGGGCATCTTTCCCGCAAAGAACTATTTTTAGAAGCATGTTCAAATGCAAATAAAACAAATAATTCAACCAATGGTATGTGCTCGGGTGATTTCCTAAGATCAGTACCAATTAGTTCCACTCGATCCATTCTCCTAAAAGTCAATTAAAATGCAACACATGAGGATTTATTCTACAATAATCATGAACCTAGCTAATCTCAAACCGTAATTGTAAATATGGATTTATATGAAGCATTTAATACACCTTAATTTTTTTTCAAGAAACTGGTTAAATTCATAATTTGGATTAAACTAAACTTCTCCAATGCGAAATGATGAATTCTCAAGCACAAAACCTTTTACACAAAAATGGTTATGAATAAATGAGCTTCAACTTCTTCTTCAAAGTTTTAGGGGTTTGGGGGATTAAATGGAAATGTCAGCATTTTTTAATATAAAAGGTCATTTCTGAACTCGAAAACCATGTCCCATATTTATTATGACCCGAACAACCAAATTCCGAACTCAGAAATTAGACACGATGCATTTCCGTTATCGGAATATGTTTCTTCTCTTTGTAGTAGGCAAACCACGGGTTTTCCTAGCTCGTAAATCCTCTCGTTCCTACTTTCTAACTTCGTAAAGTATCATTTTTAAAAGTAGTTAGTCATAACCGCCTTTAATTAGAGCTAATTAAAGGTGGTTCTTCCTTGAATAGCCTTTAATTAGGGCTAATTAATGGCGGTTCATGAAGAACTGGCTTTAAACAACAAAAACCCGTCTTAAAATTCATGTGAGGGATGCGAACGGCATTTTCAATTTCGGAAATGTAAATTAAAGGCGGTTTTTAGTGAACTGTCTTTCCTTGCTGCCTTTAATATGAGGCTCTCCACTAGTGAATATAGTTATGTGAAATAGGAATTTACTACACTTGGAACAATCACTAAAGAAAACGGATATCTTTTACTTCACCCTTTATATCGGTTACGTGAAATAATTCAGAAAATTAAGGTAAAAAGTTATTTTACCTCAAGTTTTAAAGAAATAGAAGTAAAAAATATTTTTACTTCAATTTTTAAAAAATAGATGTGAAAAGTAGTTTTTAACCTCGGTTTTGGATGCCGACGTCGGACATACGTAGGTGATATGTCGCTTAGACCGAATGCAAACCAATTTAGGCCAGTGGTCGGCTATGGATGATGGAAAGACATGGGTGATGCATTCCCATGTCAGTGTGGCGTGTAGAATAAACCAAAATCAACCACGACATGCAGCTGACATCGATTACCTAAGAGCATGTGCAGTGGTGGTTTCTTAATTTTTAAAAACCGATCTAGAAACCGAAAACACCCACAGTGATGGTTTCTAGACCGGTTTTTAGTTTAAAAATCGGTCCCTAGTTTCTTGTGTGGGAACCGGTCAAGAAACCGGTTCCCTGACCCAAGTCTGACAGAAGCACGTGATGAGTTGATTAAAAAGTGACTCTGGGCGCATTGATGAAGCTGACAAGCTTGAGAAGTTTGACCAGCCCAAGGCCATTTGTTTCAAAAAATTTGGGCAGCCAACGGCTACGC
>JAULKM010134596.1:0-19010 GCA_032355605.1 Rubia tinctorum
GTTTCCAATTTTGTAACAGACAAAACTCTCATCAGC
This sequence comes from Rubia tinctorum, assembly GCA_032355605.1. Taxonomy (NCBI): domain Eukaryota; kingdom Viridiplantae; phylum Streptophyta; class Magnoliopsida; order Gentianales; family Rubiaceae; genus Rubia; species Rubia tinctorum. The sequence continues at coordinate 37 of JAULKM010134596.1, forward strand.
ATTAGCAATATGAAGGGTACCATTTTAAACTAAAAAAAAAGTAAGCAAGTTTGATTGTAAAAAAAAGAAGAAGAAGTTAGTATTAGATTTTTCATCTTCCAAATTTTCTATCCTTTTGAAAATATGGAAGAGATGGTCTCTTGTGAGCCAGACTAAAGTTTTGGTAGGGACCTTTATTAAATTCTAGATTTAGGGACATATTTCTAATAATTTTATAGGGACATATCTCTAATAAATTTACAGGGGATTTTTTATCTAATTTTGCCCATCATTTTCCCACCATCTGCAATCCAGAAAAAATTCAAAAAATTATTTTAAATTATTTTTAAAATGCAAAAAATAATATGATCAGCTAATTTAAAATTATAAATATCACCAAAAAATAGCAGAATATGAACGAAATATCATAAAACATAAACTAAAAAATTGCAACAAAAACTATATAAAAATCAAATAAAACAGCAAAAAATTATATAAAAAATAAATAGAAATCAACAAAAATTGAAGGAAAAAAACATCGACTGCAACTATAAAAAATTAGCTGAAAATTATAAAAACATCAACAAATTTTCACTTATCAATTTTTTTAAAAAAAATACAAATATCAAAAAATATCAAGCAAAAGCTAAAAAAAATCAATTCCTATCATCTAAAATTCACTTAGAAAATGAAAAATGTCAACATAAGAAAAAAATACAGCAAAAAATCAACATATGTCACCCAAAACTACAAACATCAACACGTATCACCTAAAACTCACCGAAAAAATGAAAAACATCTACACGAGAAAAAAAAGTAAAAAAAATATCAACTTATACAAAACAAAAAAAAACTACAAAATATCGATTCATATCAACTAAAACTCACCCGGAAAATAAAAAAATCAACATGATAAAAATAACTAAAAACATCAACTAAAAAAATGGTACCTCAAGAGTATTAATTATTTACTAAAAAATCATAAAACGTCAATATTTTTTTAAAAAGAAACTAGAAATATACACCCATATCACCCAAAAACTACAAACATCAACTCATGACACCTGACCCTTATCCAGAAAATGAAAAATATCAACATAAGAAAAAAAAACACTACAAACATCATCTCCTATTACCAAAACCTAAGCCGGAAAATGGAAAATATCAACATGAGAATTTTTTAAAACTACTACAAATATCAATCCATATCACCCAAAAAATTGCAAAACCTCAACTCATATCAATTAAATCTCACCCTGAATAATAAAAAACATCAACATAAGAGAAAAAAAACTAAAAATATCAACAAAAAACTACAGTACCTCAAGAATAAAAATTCTTCAAATAAAAGAACTTGGTGAGATCTGAACCTTGTTCACAAACCTAAAATCCTAGAGAAATAACCACTACACCAAAAACTCTTATTGAACATACATTCAGTCATATAATATTAAATCTCAACATAAACATCAAGACCATAAATTTTCCAAAAAAATGTCACAGTGAGTTTCAAACCTCTAACCTCTAGCCTCAACGACCGAGTTCTAATCACTACACTACGAAACCTTACTCATCATTCACTCAGTCAAAAATATTTTAAAACCTCAATAAATCTCTTTAGGAAAAAAATAGAATTAAACCTCACCTCTAGTAAGTGAAACATCCGCCCTTCCGTCGTATGCCGCTTAGGTCGCACGTGAAACCACCCGCCTCCTAGTCAAATTTATTTGGGCGTGTGCATGTTGCGCGCCTTCTTCGTCCTGCGCGCCTTCTTCTTCCTACGCGTGCATCTCCAAAGAATCTGTTTCCTCCGACGTGACGTCGTCGACCTGCTTCCTTAGCCATGACGCCGTCGACCTGCTTCCTCCGTCAGGCGCTTCCATCATCGACTCAGCCAGGAGCCTCTGTAGTCGACTCTGCTAGGTGCTTTGCCGTCAACTCTGATAGGCGCCTCCGCCTTCGAATCCGCCAGACGCCTCCGGTTACAGCTCCGTCGTTGCTCCGGTTGCAGATCAAAGTGGAGATCTTTGTCGGTTCCATTGCACCATCGGCGGGAACGTCTCCGTCGCGGTGGAGTGAATAACAAAATGTCGTTGTCAATGCAGAAGAATTGCGGTGGAATTTCAATGGAATTGAGAGGTGCGAATAGCCAAATTGTAGAGGAATTGTACCAGTGGAGCTAGGGCACAGGGTCGCACCGATTTAGCCAGAGTCGATTGGATCTCGCCGGTGTCGCATTGATTTCACTAGCGAAAGAAGAATCGCGGCGGTTGTACGAGAGATTCTTGCGGATGCAGCGGAATTCGGTGGTAACTATCAGTCGGAGGCAGTTTCCGGTAACGGTTACAGGTTCCGATCAAAGGAGGGAAACCGAAAAATGAATATTTTGTATATACATAGTGTTTTGATAATTGTATAATAGATCCTCAAATTATTAGCATATTTTTTTTAAAATCCCATTTTAAATGAAATTTCTTATAATTATACATAAACCCTTTTTTAAATTTTAGTCTGCATAAAACAAGAATTTGTGAATATAGAGAATCAAAAGCCAAATGATCCCTGTTTAAGAATTTTCTGGAGCAATAATCTTTAGTGAAATCTCTAAATTTGAATCAAAATCTCTAAATTTGAATCAAAATCTCTATTATAGTATTACTGTTGAATTTCTCTAACAATTATACATTATTTTGACACACAGATTAATAACAAGCCAAATAAATTGATGTTATTGAATCTGGAGTATGACAAACTAAATTGAATAGTGGAAAATATACATGTTCCCTTTTCATCAAAATAGGAAATGTTTCACTCTTAAAATACAATTAAAAAAAGGTTGTCACTTTTACAAACGTTTATAGTATTTATTAAAGATGAATTAAAATTGAATTATTAAAATAATTAAAAATGCATGAACAATTTTGAAATTCAAGTACCAAATTAAGAATTTAAGCATATATTTTTTTAAGAAAAGAAAAATAAATATGATTTAGAGAACATGAAAATACTAAAGATTTTTGTTTAACATTTACAAAAGATTATCATATGTAAATTTAATTTTAAATTGCAATGAATTTTCGTCCTTCATTCTCTAAAGATAACACAATATTTTTTATTATAATATCTTGATATTAAAAACAAAAACAAAAACAAAATTTGAACCGAACATTTCCTGAATTTATACTTCCTTGCCTTAGAAATGTTATCCTTTGCCTTAGAAATGTTATCCTTTTAATAAATGTATGCACTAGTATTATCATATATAAATTTAATTCGATTTGAGAATGTTATCCTTCTCCTTGATGGATGTACTGGTATTTAATGAACTTTGCGGATAGTTTAAAGCTCAATTATTTAATAGCCACTGAATTTGACGGCAGATGATCTCTCTGCTCTAGTTATTGCTCATTAATACACCCACCGGTGTACCCAACGGTTGGGAGTGTTGAATTCCAGGGGGAACCTCGGGTTCGAAACTCGTTGAGCGCAGTGTGGGGATGTCCTTGGTCTAATAGCTGAGTGTCACTTGTGCAACATACGAGTACGACCCCTTCACATGGTCCTGGTGCTGGGCTACCGTGACTTACAACTCCGAAAATGACTGTGGTGTCGGTTAGCCGGGGCGCCCAAGGCTGGCGAACAACCTTTAGTTATTGCTCATTAATCAGTTGTGGAGGACAGTATCGCCTTGAAACTTATCTGCACTTCAATTTAATTCAAATAAGTTTAAATTAAATTAATTTAGTTCAGTTTAATTGATGAAATTTATTTTACTTTAGTCATATTATGACTATTTTTCAGTAAACTTATTTTTAGTTCATTTTAGTTTATTTTAGTGTAGTTCAAATCATTTTAATTCAATTCAGTTCAACTCAAATAAGAAAAGCTCTAGAAAACATGGCTTAAGAGCGGGTACAAAGGGTTGGAGATGTTTGTATTCATATTTATACGTGAGTACAAAGAGTTACAAATTACAAATTATATATGGAATATGATATTACAAAATTTATCAGAAAAGAATTATTTCCTTATCCTTCATCTATTCCTTTTAGTACCCCCCCCCCTCTAGTGAAGCGTATGATTACTATCAACGCGGAGCTTGGAATGCAAAAACTCGAAGTGATGATGACATAGACCCTTTGTAAAGATGTTAGCAGGGCGAAGGTCAAAGAAAACATGAGATACTTTTAGCTTGCCAGAAGACACTATCTCACGCACAAAATGATGATCAATATCAACGTGCTTGACTCTCTCTCATGCTACACTAGATTCTGAGGAAGAAAGAGAGCATTGTTGTTATCACACGCCAACATAGGTGGCATGCGAATCTACACGTAAGTCCCTGAAAAGATTCATCAACCAAGCTAGTTTACCTGCAGTATTGGCCATATCACGATATTCTGATTCCGAGCTAGAATGAGACACCGTAGGTTGCTTCTTAGCATTTAAGGGAACCAGATTACCGCCATGGAAATTGGTGCAACCATACGTTGACCTGCGAGTCTCTACACATCGAGTCCAATTAGCATCAAAATAGCTAAGTACTGGAAGAGCGAATGGATTCACGCGAAAGGCCAAACCATAATGAAGAGCAACATGAACATAGCGTAAAATCTGAGTGTCAGCCTTAAAATGGTGTCATCGATGGGTGCATGCATAAACAGACTGATCGTATTGACAATATATGACAAGTCAAGATGTGTGATCGTCAAGTACTAAAGTGCACCAAATAAGGATCGATAAAGTGTGGGATTACCAAACGGCTTGCTGGAAGAACTGAGAATGTACGTAAAAGCCACAAAAGGTGTAGAGAATGGCGCGACATCCTGCATACCTTTGCATGTCAAGATATCCTTGTCATATCTTGTCTGACCAAGGAATAAGGCGTTTGAAGTAGGAACAACCTCCAAACCCAAAAATATTAAAAGGTGCCAAAATTGGTGATTTTAAACTCATGATTCACACGTTTAATGGACTTACGAATGAGCGCACCATCATTCCCTGTAAAAATAAAATCATCAACATAAACCAAAAGATAGAGTAAAGAGGCACCTTTTGCAAATACAAATAGTGAAGTATCTAATGAGCTACAAACGAAACCACGACCAATAAGGAAAGAATTTAAGCATTGAAACTAAGCACAATGAGCCTCTTTCAACCCATCGATGGCCTTGTGTAACCGACAAACACAATCAGGACACATAGGATCTTTGTAACCAACAGGCTTCTCCATGTAAATCGGCGAGCCAAGACCCCTCATTCGAGAAGGATTTTTTGACATCAAAATGATCTAACAGCCACTTATTAAGAACAGACAGAGACAAGACAGTGTGAACTTTAGAAGCCTTGACCATAGGACTGAAAGTGTAATCATAATCAAAACTTGGAAGTTGAGAAAAACCTTGCGCAACAAGTCTCACTTTTATGACAATCAAGAAAACCATAATCATTAAAATTTAAAAGAAGCACCTAATTTTTATCCAACTAGATTCACATTCAAAGAACGGGGAATGAATTCCCAAGTCCACTGATTGCAAAGAGCTGCCATTTCGGAATCACTAGCGGCAACCCAATTAGGATACTTGACAGCTGCGTAATAGCTCTATATATAGCTCGGCCTGAACAAACAAAGCACTTAAAATTTCCTTGATATATCATAATTAGAAACATCCTCGTACTTGAGAGGGTTATTTCTTGAGTGAGAAGTCATAGGATGCTGAGAACCAGGCTCAAATGGCAAAGACATAGACAATGAGGGAGTTGTAAAAATAGGCGGTGTTACTCATTAACCAAGGAGGATGATTGCTCCAAAAAGCTATGTGTGGGGGTTGCGGTAGATGGTGCATACAACGAAGTGGGTGGCGCGTGATCTGAAACTGGGAGTGCATGAATAGTGGCTGAAGGCGTATGCAAACCCAGAGGCCGGTCTGGAAGTGCGGGCGCAGCTGGGCAATCACATAAAGGTACTATCGATGAGAGCATAACCTCTTGCAAAGCTTGGAAGATGTCATCGTCAAGGGCTGTGGGCGAAGAAAGTAGTGGAGAGGGATCAAAAACTCTTGATGGTACTGACGTAGGCTCAAGAAGGCCGAAACATCTAGAGAAGAATGAGCATGCCGAGTGATGTATTCCATCTTTGTAGCAGGATCAAGACAACGATAACCCTTGTACTGAGAACTGTATCCAAAGAAAATACATGGAAAAATTTGAGGTGCCAATTTATGAGGAGTATAAGGGCGTAAATATGAAAAAACTTGACAACCAAAAGATGAAAGTTGGAGTAATCAGGAGTAGTGCCGAAAATAATAGAGAGTGGAGACTGGACAGATAAAACTGATGTAGGTAGCCAGTTGATAGTGTAGGCAGCCGCAGTCAATGCATCACACCAAAAATAATTATGCAAACTGGAATGGAAAAGCACAGGGAGCCCCATTTTCATGATGTGATGATGCTTCCACTCAACTCGACCATTTTTCTCTGGTGTGTAGGGACATGAAAATCGGTGATAAATTTTCTTTGAAGCAAATGAGATCGCGTGCGAGAGTTTACAAATATTTTCACGCCATCGCTCTGATAAATCTTGATAGAGGTAAAAAACTGGTTCTCAACTAGCGCCTCAAAATGAATATATGCCTCTACAAAATCAGACTTGTATCGTAGAGGGTAGAACCAAGTGAGACAAGAGTGATTATCAACAAGGATATATTGCAAAAGAAACCAGCACGAGAGATAACAGGCGCGAACCTCCCAAAGATCATAGTGAACCAAATCAAGTAAATGTGATGCATGTTTATTATTTTCAGTAAAGGAAAGAAGTTTCCCCTTTTTCATCTCACAAGAGGAACAAATATGTGGCTTTGGAAGCAGACTAATAGCAGATAAACATCCAGACTTGCTCAAAGAAATGATGTTCTGAGTAACATGACTCAATCTATTGTGCCAAAGTTCATTAGATGTTTTGACTAATTACTCAACGCAAAAAAACCATTTAAAACATTACCGCCATAATCCAAAACATATAAGCCTCCATCACAATGCCCTTTGCCAAAAAATCCTCAGTAAACTTGTTCGTAATTGTGAAAGAGGAAGCATCAAAGTAAATACTCCTTCCGTCCTAGTTAATCTGCACATTTTGACTTTTGTCATTTGGCTCAAAAAAGTTTGATCATCTAACATGATCACATATGCCAACATCCTAACTTAGTTATCAATTCAAATTTGATGTCAACGTTAAGAAATTTTGACTGAATGAATAATTAAATTACAGATTGAGCTGGGACAGAGGGAGTAATAACATTCATGTCTCGAGTCAACTTGCTAATACACAATTTTTTAGTAATTTTTGGAACAACCAAAAAATTATATAGAGATAAGGAATCAGATACTTGAGAATGACCAACATGCGTAATGTTAATGACAAAACCATTGCCAACAATAACACAGTTGTTGCCAGAATAAGGATTCTGCTACCAAGGGTGGACCGAGAAGAAGTTATGTAGTTTTTTGCACCAAAATCAGCTATCCATCAAGCATCTTGATGGGAATGTCGTATAGAGGCATGGGAAGAATTTTAAGAGATCAAGTGATGACACGTAGAGGCAGACCAAATTTGCCACACAATTGACACTGTAACTTGTAGCATTCATCATGCAATTTGTAGCAAGAAGAAGAAACATGGCCTAGAACTTCACACCATTGGCATAATTTAATTGATTTAAAAATCAGGTTAATGAGGAATTAAAATATTTCTCTCTTATTTGTACTCAATTCATCCCAACTCTATTTGCACTCTTACTTTTTCGATAATATTCTCTGTTAAAGTTTGACCGCATATTTGAATATATATATATATATATATATATATATATATATGAACAACAATATTATTGTCGTAACAAGTAGTCTCCTAATGTTAACTTTTTATTACCGTTATTGTACGCAGGTAAACATATTAACAATCAAACACATTTTTTAAACAACGTGATAATAATTTTGGCATAAATAGAGCCAGGAAGGGAGTATTTATACCTCTTCATATTTGTTTAATGAGAGCCAAAAATGATTGTGGTATAAATAGAGTCAGGAAGGGAGTAGACGAAAGGTATCCAAATATGAGAGCTCCAAATAAGCCTACCCTTGAGGCTGAAGACGAGAGAGCTTCTTTGAGCGAGCCCCCCTATTAATAAGGATGAATTCTCTAGTGATGGGAGCTCACCTTTGAGGTATCGGAACATCGAAAATGCTTTCAAAGAGTCAAATCACATCTCGAAGCTCCCATTCTCAATTCCTCTTGGTCAAATGATCCTTCCAGATGTCAATTTACAACCATTAAGTCTAGTAGAGTCTCATGTAGACCCACAAGTTGGGAGGTCCGTTATTTACCTTAAACACATTTGATTGGGGTTTTCTTTCCCCTCTCTTCCTTGTTCTCGAAGGTAATTAGGGTGTTCAAGATTAACCTAGCGCAAGTTCATCCGAATGTGATAGTAATTATAATGATTTTGATGGCGAGCTGTAACAAACTTAAAATTATAGCCAAATATAGGTTACTTCATTCATTTTACAGTGTGACGCACACCATAAAGAAAGAGAACGCCATATCACCTTTGCTAGTAGATGGGTGAAGCAAAAAACATTTACCACCCCCTCCAATTTGGTAGGGTGGAATGATAATGAAAAGGGGTTCACCTTTGATTGCCAAAGGTTTAGGGTCCCCAAATAGAATCAGGATGTGGTGGTTGAATCCTCAAAGAGAAAGAAGTTTTTTTGCCCTATTACTCTTGAGGAAGCCAAAAAAAAATGCCTGCTGGACACATCAATTCACTATAGCATATTTCTTAACAAAGCTTCAGGTGGTGACTTTATTTGGTCACTTGAAATTAATGGCAAGTTTTTTTTACTAAAAACTAGAGCTCAAGAGGCTAGAAAGATTAAAACTCCCAACTCTCGAACATGGTCCCAAAAGCAGTAGAAAACAAAAAAGTGCTACTGAAGAGGGAGATCCCTCCCAACTGGCCCCAAAACTGTTCATTCGAGAACCCCCTCTTGAGAGTTATTCCCAACACTTCAAGTCTTTTAAGGTTCTCAAAGGTGTCGTAGTAATATGACTCATTATTTTTTAGGTTCTATTTATTTTTATGGTTCTAACCCTTTATTCTTTTTCCCCAGTGGGTCTTGGTGAAACTTTAAACTCAAGGAAAGGGGACCGATGCCTTGCTGGGAATGCAAACAAGCCTCCACCCTCTGCATCAAATTCCCCCATAGAGGGTAAGGGTACACAAGTGGTTGGTGACAAACCCAAGAGGAAGGGTGAGGAGGATCTCTTGAGGGAGTTGAGAAAGAAGGAAAATCATGATAAGATTCATCAAACTATATCCTTCTCTCAGCTGTTCCAAGTTTCCTTGAGCACCTCCCATATTAATGTCTTAGAGGAAACAATTCTAGGAACTTTAGCCGAGGATCTCCAGATTCATCTACACTCCCGAGATTTCTTCTATTCTATTTATTATTAGGGCATCGGGATCCTCCTTTTTGTTTTTTAACTGTTATATAAATTTTCTGGTAACTCAACATTTTAACATGGTAGCTCAAAAGATTGAAGAACAATTTTCCTTGTTCTGTTCACAAGTTTCCTCCTTCTCCACCCTCCTTCAAGTTCCGAACACGAACTAGACTAAGCTTCGTTTGAAAGTCCAGCAAAAAGATATCGAAATAACCACGCTAAAGAAAGAACTCGAGATGGCTCAAAAGAAGAACATAGACCTCGAGGCTGATAAGAGGAAACTTACCCTTGAGAAGGAGAGTTTGAAGTAAGCTGTAAAGGTAGGTCAAGGTCTTGAAGCTCAAGCCCCCCTGTTTGAGGCTTTCAAGGACAAGCTGATGAAGAGTTAGGAGTTGTATGATCTTTTTCTCTATCTTCTCGAGACTGCAAAAATTATTGGGTGTAACTCCCTAATTAATGATGATCTTCTGCCCAAGCTGATTTCTTTGCTTTTTGATGGGAGATCAAGTTTCTAAAATCCTTCCTCGAGTCTGACGCCACCAAAGTTCTGGATGACAGATGGGAGGAAACGATCAAGGATGGGAGTCTGAGCTTTGCCTTTTTGGACTTCCTAAAGTTTTCTGGACGATTCTATATCGCTGAAGAGGTTCTCTCTCTCTCTCTCTTGGTCGTGGCCACACAAAATACGGCTGAGGGGGCGAACATCAGGTAGTTGGTGAGAAGGTAGATAAGGATCCTGTCAACCAAGACAGTTCTAGGGTAGGATAAAATGTATAATTTGCCTTAATGGCCCCATTATGTACTTTCAGATTCTTCTTATTTTTTAATTTGTTTTTCCTTTTTAATTTGGTTGTATTTCCTGTCTTCGTAGTGTAATGCAATAAAGAGACAACTGCAGAACATTTGTCAAGAATTCTCAAAACCAAATTAGAGCTGAGCTACACCAGAGGCAACATGATGAAGATGTTGTTGAACTTGGCCAAACGTAATAAGAAACTAGAGTCTTGGCACAATAGTAGCCATCCCTCAATACGAAGCCTTCTAAAAGATCTCTATGAAAAGACCGTGGACTTGAATTCAAAAAATGTAGAATTAAAGTTTTGGCAAAGTGGTGAGCATAATGTGTTTCAGGTTCTGTTAAGGGACCTATAGGAAAGAGTGAAATGGGGTCGTACCCCTCGAAATAATTGATAATTGTGATCTTACCGAGAGAAGTTATCAAGATAATATTCACCAAATAACGTGCTAGTTTGGGTCCTTTTTTCAATGTCTCACTAAGCTAATAGGCTATCAATTATTCAAGCCCGCCTTGACCTCAGCCGAATTGAAGATTGTAAGTTTAAGGCTCAGGTGGGAGAGGTAGTACAACTTTACGAAATGGTCCTCAATGAGAATAGTTGATTGAACAAGGCCTTAGCCAAAAAAACTGAAGTCGTGGATGGAAAATTTGCCTTACTCAAGTCCTTCGCTGCCGAGAATTCTCAAATTGAGGCAGTAAACAAAGAGCTACTCTCTACTCTCAAAGTCTATGCTGAGAGCCTTCGAGCCTTAGGATTATGGTGTTCTTCATCCAAGGCTTATCACCAATATTCCTGAGTTTCTAGTTAAAGCGGTTGATAACTGGATTATTGATCGCAAGTTGTTAACCAAGGAAACTCCTCGTCAAAAGGCAATGGTTGAGGCTATATCAGAGTGGTTAAAGTATTTCCCCCAGGTACAACTTCAAATAGGGGGATCGAGAAATTCGTCATCCAAAACTTCGAAGGCTAGAAAGAGTACCAGTGGTCATAAGTGTTCGAGAGATCAAGCGTCTAATGTAAACACAGGAAAGAAAAGGACTTCTCATAGTAAATGAAAATTTCCCAGAACCAAATATCTTCAATTGAGTAACCTGGAAGATGATGACCAAATAGGCCTTAGACCAAAACGTCCTCGGACAAAGACCATAATAGATCCTTCTGAGTACCCTAAGGAAGAGCAAGAATGAGACTTTCAACGTGCAGTTGGCATTAAAATATAAGAAATTGGGTAATTAAAGGAAAATTAAGGAATTTAGTCCCGGATAACTTTTAGTCCTCGAATCGTTGTTGTTTATTTCGATGTAATAGTGTATAACATTTATGATATTTTTACTCTTCTTTATTTATTTTATTTTCCCCCCTCGAGTATTAAGACTATCAAGTTTTTTCTCTTGAATTCTAATATTCAACCATCGAACATACTCATTAGCATTTTTATTTCATCACAAAATAACGGGCAACATCTTTCGTGCCCTATTGAAATAAGGATAATTCGAATGCAGCACATAGCGTACATATTTATTTCCATCAGTCGTAGCGCATGGCATACGAAGTTGAGATAACAATACAAAAATTTTAGTGCATATCATACAACTTATTTTCACTAGTCACAGCGCATGGCGTACGAGTCTGAGATAGCAATACAAAAAGTTCAGCGCATAGCATACAACTTGTTTTCATCAATCACAACGCATGTCATACGAGTTTGAGATATCAATCACGAGAAATGAAGCTCTTGGCATACAAGACTCAAACACATAAATTAGCTTCTTCTGATCCTCGGATCCATGCCTTATTCATTTAGAGCTGGTGATACTTTTGAAGATTGAAAATAGTCCTTCATCTCGGGACCTGACCACCATCTATTGTTTCAAGAGTATAACTGCCTCCTGGGTATGCTTCCACAACTTTGTAAGTTTCTTCCAAATTTTTAGCTAACTTTCCTTCAGGTTCACATCGAGTCTTCTCATTTTTCCTAATTACAAGATCTCTTGGGTTGAATTGGACATTTCCGACTTTTCGATCATAATAGCGTTTAACTTTCTCCTTCACCTTAGCTTCATGTAGAGATACCAATCCTCATTTCCCTCCAACATATCAAGATCTATACGATGATTACCATCATTAACCTTTTCTTTAGAAACTGTTATCATCCATGAGCTTGGTACCCCTATTTCTGCAGGAATCACGGCTTCAGAACCATAAACCAAGCCATATGGTGTTTCTCCTATGGCAGAGGATTCACTTGTTCTATAAAACCACAAAAATCTAGGTAATTCACATATCTAGTTCCCCTCAGCCCCTTCGAGTCTTGTACGACTACCATTCACAATTGTTCGATTGGTTACCTCAACTTGGCTCTTTGCCTGGGGATGATATACATCTGAAACCTTCTGCTGAATCTCGTATTCTTTACACCACCTATTGAAAGGATCGTGAGCAAAATGCATCCCATTATCAGTTATTATAGTCTTAGAAATTCCAAAATGAAAGATGATAATCTTCCAACAGAATACAATTATAGACCTCCCCTTCATGTTCGTCATTTGCTCTGCTTCAACCTATTTCATCGAATAATCAATGGTTACAATAAGATAATCGAACCATCCCCGTGGTCTCTAGAAAAGGTCCCACTAGATTGATTCCCCACTTATTAAATGGCCACTAAATATGAATGTTAATCTTCTCTTCCTGAGGAATATGAGTGATTGGCGCATTCTTTTAGCACAGATGACAATCCTGAATATACTTATTAGCATGGTCAAACATCATAGGCCAGTAATACCTAGCTCGAATGAGCCTCCTTTCCACAGATAGTACACCTTGATAACTACCTCACATACCTTTGAGAACCTCCATGATCAAATAGTCTGTTTCATAAGGAGTGACACATTGAAGCTATGGATGAAGATAACCCATTTGATACAAAAATTCATCTTGAAATAAATAACTAGGGGCTTTCAACCTTATCTTTCTTGCCTCAACTATATTTTCTAGAAGAACTCCATCTTGAAGATAACCAACGATAGGTGTCATCCAATATTCTCCCTCATCAAGTGCCATTACCACCTATTCCTAAAAGCTACGCTTATCCAAGGTCTCTATAAGTAATTGATTTTGGGATTGAGTCCCCAAATTTGATGAAGAAAGCTTGCTTAAAGCGCCTGCCTTATGGTTTCCTATCTTGGAACCCGTGTCAGGGTGTATGTTCAAAAAACATTCAACAAAGGATTCACTACCTCAAAATATCGTTTCAGACTGCGTTCACTTGCCTCGTATTCCCCCTTACCCTGCTGGACTACAATTTGAAAATCACTGAATATCTTTAAATTCTCCACCTTAAGCTCCTTATCCAGGCGTAGTCTTGTAAGCAAAGCCTCATATTCAACCTTCATTATTCTTGGCCGTAAACGAAAAGTGCAACGCATACGGGTAATCCTTGCTCTTGGGACTAGTGAGAAACACCCTTGCTTCACATCTCCTCGGGTGTGAGGAACAATCCACATACAAATTCCATACCTCTTTCTCTTGAACATACTCTTATAACTCGATAGGCTCTTTTCTCTCTACTATAACATTTACAAGGGCTTGACCCTTGTTTGCCATTCTAAGGAGGAAATGTATGTTGTGCTCTCCTAGCTCAATAGCTCATTTCATCATCCTCCACAAAGCCTCTGGCTTTAAAATAATTTGTCTAATGGGTTGATTGGTAAGAAAAACTACCGTATTCCCCTGGAAACAAGGACGCAACCTTCGTGCCTATGTACCACTGCTAAGATCAACCTCTCAAGAGAAATATACCTTGTCATAGGACCCTGCAAAGCTCGTCTTACAAAGTACATTAGATGTTAATGTCGTTCCTTCTCCTTCACTAGTACTACACTGATAGCCAGAGGTGAAGCAAAAAGTACACAAATATACCTCGCCTTTATTCAGCCTCATAAGGGCTGGCAATACTTGAAGGTGTTCCTTCAACCGTTTGAACGCCTCCTCTCATTTATCCGTCCATTCAAACTTTTTTCTTTTTCGAATCACATCAAAAAAGGTAAATGCTTCACTGCCCCCTTCAAGAGGATTCAACTTAAAGCTTAAAAAACCAGTAAACTTTTAAACATCCTTTAATATCTGTAGGTTGTTCATTTTTATTAGGCCTTTGATTTTCTTAGGGTTAACATCGATGCCCTTCTCAGATACCATAAATTAGAGGATTTTTCCATCCCCCATTCCAATAACACACTTAGCTGGATTCAACTTCAAATTCTCCCCTCGAACCTCATCAAATGTCTCTTTCAAGTACCCCAGAAACTTATCATAACTCTCGCTCTTCAAAACCATATCATCCAAATATATCTCCATATTCCTGCCTATCTGTTTCTTGAAAAACTTGTCCACTAGCCGTTAGTAAGTCAAACCTGCATTCTTAAGCCCAAAAGGTATTTTCTTATAACAATACGTTCCCATATTGGTGATAAAAAATGAATTTATCATCTTCTGCCATCAATATCTGATGGTACCCTTTATGAGCGCGAAAGAAATCCAAAAATTGATACCTGTTATGGCTTCCACCAATTTAATAATTAGAGGCAATGAATAGCTTAATTTAGTGCAACTTTTATTTAAGTTAGTGAAATCAATACACATTCGCCAAAATCCATCGTGTTTTGGGCCTATAATTGGATTAGCCAACCACTCCGGATAAAGCACCTCCTCGATAACCTCCGCTTTAAGAAACTTCTCAACCTCCACTTTAATATCCTCTGCCCTCTCCATGGCGAACACCCTTCTCTTCTGCTTAACTGACTTGATCGAAGGATTGATGTTCAACCTATGAACTTCCAGTCTCGAAGGTACTCCAGTAAGATTGGAGGTGCTCCAAGAAAGTACATCACCATATTCTTATAATATAATTCTCAATTGTTTCTTAACACCCCCAGACATCATTCTCCCTATGGCTACTGTACCCAAATCTCGAATAGGAATCTGTTTGTATATATCGGACAAAGCTCTCCATGTGCTGAGGCTACATCTCTCGTCCTCCTTGCTTCCCTTACTGCTATCAAAATATAATTCTTAGCTACCACTTGATCCTTTCGAATTGCAGTTATCCCTTTATCTCTGGGAAACTTCATCATCAAATGGTATGGAGACTACACATCGATGACTGAAAAATTCAGTCTATCATCACCCCCTTGTCTCTGTCAGTTAGCCATACTGACAGGGTAATCTCTCCCAGGGGGAATATAGTTTTTCCCATGAAACCTGACAAGGGCGAGACACACCTTTTCAAACTGCCTCGACTTATATCCAGCTCGTCAAAGAAATTAGCAAACTACACCACTCCACTTCCATAATCAATAAACACCCTCTTCACTAACATATTTCCAATTACAGCTGAGACCACCATGGGGTTAGCATGTGGAGTTTGGTTACGAACTGCATCTGCCTCTGAAAATGTAATTGTCTCATCCAGCTGAAACCTTTTATGTTGTGGATCCCTAGTATGGACGTGGCGTGGGTCAGCCTTTGTAACTATATTTGAAGACCTCTTGCCCACAATTCCATTGATCACATTAATCACTCTATGGATCGGTGGGTTTTTCCCATTTTTGTTCTCCTGGTTCCCAATAGGCTATTCTCGTGGTCTTTCATCCATTCTCTCTTGACCTTGATCTCATGGTTCTTGATCTCTAGGTCTTCTATCCACTATGCCTCCATCATTGTGATAATTTCCCCTATACGGCTCCCAATCCCTACAATCATTCCTTGGCCTCAGGAGTTCTCCACAATTTCCACGTCTAGGTCTTGAACTCTAAATTTGACCTTCTCTTGCACATCTCTCAATTTCCATTCTCAGATAGGTACAATCATTCGTGTCATGACCAAAATCTCTGTGATGATCACAATACAGATTCATGGCTCTTCTTGCTGCCATTGCATTCGACGTATCCTTCATAGGTAAGGGTGGTCGGAACATATCTCGATGTATACTTAGGATTATACTGGCGATTTATTCATGGGTGTATACCTCTCAAAGCTGGGTTTGGCCATTTCCAATTTTTTCTTCCTATGAAAGTCACTACTCTTCCCCTGCACATCAACCAAGCCCTCTTTTCTCTCTTTACAACTTCCTCTACCTTCGAATACTGTTTAATGACTTCCTGAAGCTTTTGCAATGTTCGAGGAGTATTGGTGGTTAACTTCTTATACAATTCTACATCTTGAATACCTATCAGATACCCTTGGATCACTTCATTTTTCATACTTTCTACTACTCCCAGGATTTCATCCATATATCTATGATAGAAAGCCTCTCTAGTCTCTCATGGGTTCTATTTAGTTTGGTACAACCAGGTAAAGTCTTGGTGAATTTCTTCTTTTATGCATACTGACTTAGAAGAGTTGCACTGAAATCTTGGTAAGAGTATAAAGATCACTTGGGTAACTTGTTAACAATTCTGGAGCCTTCCCTCGAAGGTAGCTCCCAATAAGTTTGCAAGTCAACATTTCCTCGAAATCCCTCGAATTCATAAAACTCAGAAATATCTGAATGAACTCTTGAGGATCCAAATCCCCACTATAAGTAGGAATTCCCTCAGGGGGCTTTATATCTACCAGCCATCAAACTACAGTTATCATTGGGCTAATAGGAGAACATGCGGCCTGCCGTATTGGCCCAATCAATATGTCTAGGTCCCTTTTTAATGAATCTCCACTATCTCCTGCCAATCCTTGTGAATTTCTAGGAGGGTTTAACTCTCGATTGATTTCTCCACACGGTGCCTGATACATCGGCTGAGAAACCATATGGCTAGTGTGTACCCAGGGCCCCATGTCTCATAAATGCATTATAGGCTATCTATAAAAGCCAGAAGGTCATTGACCGAACATGGATTTTTCAATCATGTGCTACTATACCCATGGATCCCCATGGAAGACACCATTCCATATCCAGCTTCAACTCCAGGGAAAGCACCTGTTGGAATGCCAAGCATCGAAGAAGGCATTTGGTACACCATCACCTGAGAATGATCCAAAAGCAACAATAGAGGCCGTGGTTGAGCCATTTCTTCCCCATACCCAGGATATGAGAATGCTAGCATAGGTTGAGACACGCACTTCACTGGAATCTCCATAGCCGTCGAGGGTACCATACCCCTCGATGCATCCATTGGCATCGAGGGGGGGGTAATCTGGTGTCCCGTCGTTGCCACCATTTGCACCACCTGTGCCAAATTCGGCTGCAACCTAATTGCTTTTGTGTATCAATTTTCCCGGGTAGTCTATTTATAAGCTTGATGTACGAATCTCCAGAAACTTCTGTAAAATATTCATCTCTCTCATCTTGCAAACCCACTTGCAAGTTATGCACGGGGCCTGTGCTTCAAGCTCCTACAATAGGCTCCAAATCAATCCCTAATTTCCTCGAAGGTCCTGCCACATCAGCTCGATATGCTTCAATAAGTACTGAATCGGTTCAGTCAAGACTTGCACCGTATCATGTTCAACAACCGAGACTTGCAACGCCCCATGCTCAACATTCTGTGAAGTTGGGGGATTATTTATCCCGCTCTTTCTTCTGTAGGGGGATTGTACCTTGTCACCAATGCTTGTTTCTGTGAGCCTCAACCTCTCAATCCATTGATTAGTTGTAGAATTGGACATAAACCAAGAGACGTAAATCTGGCCAAATCGATCCCACTTTGCATGCCAATTGATGCTTCTCAAAACCGATCAAGCAGCACCGTCAAGTACCTTGGTCGCAATCTGCAAATAAACAAACCCGGTGAAATCCCAGAGGAAAAATCTCTGATGCTTAAGTCAGCAAACCGTGTGAGTATTGTATAAAGGGAGTTTAATAGTAAAATATGTAGATGTACCTTATATTTATACCTAGCTAACCCTAACCGTATTTGCATATAACTTAACCTTATGACATATCTGCTCCCAAATTTTCTCTCTCATCCCAAAATGCTCCCAACCATAATCGCTTCCAGACTCAAACCCTGAGGGGGGGGGGGCGCCACCATCACTAGTGGTACGATGACCCCCCATTTTTTACCTCGTTCTTCTTTCTTGTACTTCCTTTATGTTTGTAGAGTTAGGGGCGTAATCGTCCTCTTCGATCTGCCCCGACAACATCATGCAACCTTCAATTGGCTAGGCTTGGAAGTGCAGTGCCACTATCGATGGAGAAGGTCAGCCAAGTGCGCACAGTAGCACATCTGAGCTGATGATCGGTGGAATAAGCTTAAGTCAAGCCAGCAAGGGCAAGGTGAGCAGATTTGGGTCTAAAACGGAGACCAACAACAAGTGCTCGATGGTTCACAATGCAATCCAACGGCATTGCGATGGGATGAAACCTACGAGGAAGAAACCAGTCGTCACCAAAAATGAAGAAGTTGTGCTCGCGAGGGAAATTCCAGGTCTGGTTTCCAATGAAACCGCCACCACCAGGGGCGAATCCAAATTTTTTTGAATGGAGTAACAACTAATATATAATAAAAAAATAATGTGATAAATTCAGTTAACCACTATTATAAAAAAATCTACATAAACAAATTTTGTAGTTGTAATAATATTGCATTACATGACTTTTTTCAACACTTGTTGTCGACAAGATTTCATATTCTGGAAATGGTTTACAACATCTTCATCACTTACATTTACAAACAAATCCCGCTCTAGAAAAGTAA
>JAULKM010134605.1:0-19009 GCA_032355605.1 Rubia tinctorum
TATCCTCTCCTCCCTACCGTAGGCATAATCAAGAAACGAATCTACAAAACCAATATATTCACCACTCCATCTAGTTGCACTTAGACAATTAACCATTTTCGTTCTCCATGCAAGAATCAATTCTCGATCCATTGTATCTAAATGTGATAGTACAAACAAACAATTCAAAATTCAATAACCACACATTATAAAGTAAACACAATCAATTTTCCATGACTACAGAGCACTACAAAATTCATATGTATATGTATATGCAAATGTATCAACATTTTCTTCGGAGATATATATGTACAATCTACCAATATAAACACAACCATATTCACACTCACACAACGTGATAAAAACTCTATTCAAACATAGAAATCATTAATAAATACAACTAAACTCTCCCATGCATGCATTAATGGTTAATGGTGTCAAAATATTGGTGCCAATTCTTCTCTGGCACCAGTTTATAAACCGGTGCCCAATAAACCAGTGCCATTTAAAAAAAAAGGATTTCGGCAACAATTTTTGAAAAAACCGGTGCTAAATTGAACACCTGTTTTTAGCACCGGTTTTCAACATTAAACTGGTTTTTAGAAAATTGGTGTAAATTTACAATGATTTTTTAAAATCGGTGTTAAATTTGTAAAAATTGGTGCAAATACATTTGAGGCACCGGTTTTCAAAAACCGGTGCTAAAGGGGGATCTCTGTGGTAGTGAAAGACATGGTTGAAATGGAATTATAGAAAGGTAAAATATTTAAGTAGAATTATTTAAAAAATTATTATGCAACGTGCAATATTTATAAGTTTACGACCCAATTCATGCAACTCAAAAAATTTATCTTGATTTCTTCTAATTTGCAGTTTAAATATTGGTGTTTTTATAACTTACGGAAAGACATTTGCTTAAGAGACGGACTCTTTTAATTATTGTTGGTATGTAAAATTCTAGCAAATTAATTAATTCATTTGAGTTTGGTTTAGTTCACATTAAATTTCATAATAACAAACCATTTTTCGGTTATAATTTTTCTAGTTTATTTAATTTATTTTTACTGAATTGAATTTAGTTAATTTAAATTATGTTCAATTCAATCTAGTCCAATCCAGTTTAGTGTTCATTTTTTGTTAAGACCATTATTACTATTTTGTAACTATATTTAATTTAAGTAAAATTCAATTTAGTATATTTAAATTCTGTTCAATTTACTTTTTTAAAACTATTTAAATAAGGTTTAGTTCAGTTTAGTTTAGTCCAATTTCACCTACATTTTTGTTAAGGTCTACTATTACTAGAGGGGTCTCCTGACAGACATGTGGTATGTTCATAATCTTATGGACTTGTATTATATTTTTTCACTTATACACTGCATTTAAAAATTTTAAAACGTATTTTCATACTATGTATTTTTATATTTTCACATTCAAAGGAACATTATTACTTGTTTTAACTTTAAAAAGGCAATATTTTTTTAATACAACATTTAAGGTAAAAAAATTAGGAGGTCTATCCATACACTTATAAATAGGCCACCTATCATGTGACTTCCTCTTATTACTATTTTGTCACTATATTTAATTTTAATAAAATTCAATTTAATATATTTAAATTTGGTTGAATTCAGTATTATAAATTATTTAAATAAGGTTCAACTCAGTCCAATACAGTACAGTACAATCCAATCCAATTTAGTTTAGTCCAATCCAATCCTTTTTTTCTTAAGGCCTATTTTTATTATTTTGTAACTATATTTAATTTTAGTAAATTCAATTTAGTTATTTAAATTATTAAAATAAGGTTCAGTTCATTCCAATCCAGTTTAGTACATTCCAATCCATTCCATTTCAATCCAATCCAATTCAATACAGTCCAATCCAGCCCATCTTTTACTAGGACTTATTTTTACTATTTTGTCACTATATTTAATTTTAGAAAAATTCAATTTAGTAAATTTAAATTTAATTAATTTAGTATTTAAAATTTTTAAATAAGGTTCAGTTCATTATATTTATATTTATTTAAATTCTGTTCAAATCCAATAATCTCATCTCAGCTCCAACCATCTCCAATAATCTCATCTCAGCTCCAATAATCTCAAACTATCTCAACAATCTCATACCACCTCTGATTTTAATCTCCTTGCGAAGACTCTGTATTGCCAAATTTTGATTAAATCTTTGACCGAATTAAGGGACTCGCAAACCCTAATGTAGCCGCACAAATTGATCACCAACTAGCCCTCGGGATTGACTCTCGTTTTGAAAATTTAATCACTGACTAGGCTGCAAGATTAGTTCACAAACAAAAAGTATTGATACTTAAGTAGTCTGCGGGATTAAGCAACAATGAAAACGCTCGCAAACAATCGAGTATAAACTTGAAAATTCTGAATATATGATTGATAAAAGTGTAAGGTAATTAAAATGTTGAAAATCATCCCCCAGTTTATATTACATAGGTGTGGCCTTCAAGAATAAAAATTAGACAAGGATTTGGTAATACTTGTCGAATGACTTATGAAAGGTTTAAGAAGTTAAAACCATATCTAACTAAAATAACTAATTTAAATCTAAATTATGACCAAATTCATCCAAGTAAATCAATCCAAATATTGGATGAATTCTTGAACGAATCTTCCTTATCTAAACTTACCAAATATAATTCAATAAAAAATAAACTCCTAAATTACAATATTTCAAAATTAACTCTAAATATGAGCACACTAGCTCACTAAAAAACCCAGTGGAAAAAAGAGTATAGAGTTAAACTCCTTAAAATACTAAACTAATAAAACTATAATAAATAATAATTTTGATATCTTATCATTTCTTTCGTGGTCGAAAAGTTTCATCCTCAAAACGAGAGTGATCTTAAAAAATAAATGTAGATAAACGTCTCACTTCATATCTGCGAAGTCTTGCTAATAAACGATGACTGGAGACTAAGTAGGCAGTGACTAGGCGCTAACTGGACTGAAACTGCTTCAATTCACGAGAAAATACAAGCTGGGGAGAAAATTAGAACAACTCACAAGAAATTGATCGACTCGTGAGATAATGACCAACTCACGATTAAATGATGCCACACGATATGAAGATATGGGCTGAGTGTATCGCGCGTGTCACATGCGCTTTCAATGGGGCGTGCGCTTGAATATCACGCGCCCTTGATGATGGTTGCGCATGTGTTCCACGCGCCGACTTGCTCTTCTTCAGTGAACTTCTGTTCTGCGTTGGAGCTTGGAACAATTTCCGCAGGCACGGCCAGAAAACCCTTCTGCTGGAAAACCTGAAGACGACCAATATAATAGCAACAAAGATCTGGTTGGTCGATAGCTTCAAATGCGGAGGATTCGATCGGAGCAACGGGTGCGATTGGATCTGAAGCTGACGACGAGCTGAATGGTGGACTTAGGCGGTGGAGAGCGAGTCGGCAAAGAAGGCTGGAGTAAACTGGAGATGAAGCTGGAGCTGGTGGCAAGATGAATGGAGTCACCGAAAATGAAGCTTAGCGGCGGAGGTGGGGATTTCAAAATTATAGCGGTGGAAGTATTTTGGTTTTTTCCCAAAAATAAAATACGGATATGAAGGTACCAACTGATGTCGCCCTACGATACTTATTGATGGCAATTGATATGATGGTCACAGAAACTTTTACTTTGCTCTGATACCAACTCATATGAATCTCCTTGCGATAACTTTGAATTGCGAAATTTGATTAAATCTTTGGCCGAATTAAGGGACTTGCAAACCATAATGTAGCCCCACAGATTAATCACCAACTAGCCCTCGGGATTGACTCTCAATTCAAAATTTTGCTCACTAACTAGCCCACAAGATTAGTTCACAAATAAAAGGCATTGATACTTAACTAGCTTGCAAGATTAAGCAACAATGAAAACGCTGGCAAGCAATTGAGTATGAATTCAAAAATTCTGAATATATGATTGATACAAGTGTAAGGTAATTAAAATGTTCAAAACCACCCCCCTATTTATAGTACATAGGTGTGGCCTTCAAGAATACAAATTGGACAAGGATTTGGTAATTCCTATCAAATGACTTATGACAGATTTAAGAAGTTAAAACCATATCTAACTAAAATATATAATTTAAAGGATGACCAAATTCATCCAAGTAAATCAATCCAAATATTGGATGAATTATTGAAGGAATATGTCTTATCTAAACTTACCAAATCTAATTCAACCAGTGGAAAAAAGAGTATAGCGTTAACCAACTAAAACTACTAAACTAATAAAAGTGTAAATAATATTTTTGATATCGTATCAACCTCCAACCATCTCATACCATCTCCAACTATCCCAACCCAACTCGACCCAGCCCATTTTGACCCAGCCCTTTTGGCTTGGCTTGGGTCAATGTCTCATTTGGCTCAACTAGATTAATTCAATTTGGGTCGGGTATATGGATAAGGTCGGATTTTAACCTATATCGACCTGTTTTGACCCATTTATATTTTTGCCCCATTTTCTCGAGAAAAAACTCATTATTAAAAATATATACAAAATATTTAGTTTAATTCAACATATCCATCATTAATTTACTTTATAAACAAGTATAACATTCTTGAGAATATATATATTTATAAAGATAATTTTTTTTAAAACTACCAATAATTGTAAATAATATATTGATTAAAAATGAAATATATATTCATAATTATATAAATAAATTTAAGTAAAATTACTTTTTTCTAATAGAAATATTAAAAATATTTTAACCAAATAGAATGAAAATAATTATATATTTCTTTATTAAGTGAATAATTTTATAATTATGAATATAATAGTCCCTCCGTCCTAGCCCAAATTACAGCTCAATCATTGCACACCATTCGAGAAATATATTTGACCGTCAATATGTTTAACTACGTATAATAACGAAAAATAAAAAGTTACTTTCTAAAAATTACTGGTTACGAGGAATTCAACAATATCAAATATATAATATTATTTCTCATATATCTATTTAAATATGTATTTAAACTTTAATAGATAATAATGTTGTAAAGTAGGTGGATAATTTGGGATGGGACGGAGGTGGGTAATTTTATTTTTCATTTAAATATTAATACATTTAAAAATTATTCATTTTATTTGAATAGATTATATATTTTTTACTATTTTATGATATGATTTGAGTCAATTTTAATCATTTTATGACCGGCCCAACCAACCCTAAAACTATAATAATTTTAATCGACCTGATCTGTTTAATTCAAAATTGAAGGTTAATTTGAAACGAAACAACTGTCCTACACCAATCCACATAACCAGCTCTATTTCCAATCATTGTTAGTTAAACATAGCTTGGAAATTATGTTCAAAAAAGTGTGCAGATTATTCTGTTACGGAGATAATACTATTTTCGCTGCAGCTCAATTGGACCGGCCTAATTCGTGTACCCGATAAAAACCAATACCGGTGGTTTATTGGCAAATTTGGAGGATAAGTGAAGGACGGGGTGCTGCTTTGTCGGTTATCTGTCTGGGGGCCCAGTCCCCTTTTTTTGGACCCGCTTTTGTTTGCATTCAGCCTTTCGGCTGACCTGACTTCAGATATCAACCCTTTGACCAACTTCTCTGCATTTGCATTTACATTTGCATAATTGCATGCATCCTTTTACTAATTACTCCTCCTTTTTCCCATTATTTGCCGGATTGGATGAGAAGTGCTTTCATTATTGAGTAAACATAAAATTAATTTTTCTTTTCTTTTCTATCTCAAATTTGTGAGGGCGTCTTCTATTAGATCACTATAGTAAACCTGTTATATAAGGAGTAATAATGTCATTATAATTATTTTATATTTAAAACCCAAATTCTTGTTTTAGTCAAGCTAAACTTTAAACCAAGGTTTATTGTGTAATTATTGTAAATTTCATTTGGGATGAGTTTTATAAAAAAAATATGCTAAAACATTGAAGGGCCTACTGTGCAATTATCAAAATATTATACAAACCGCATAATAGATTTTTCATTTTTTTAAATATTCTCTCTCCTCCTCTCCGATCGTCTAAATTTGGTAACCGCCGCTCCGCCCCCGTGATTCTTCTTCTTCTTTCTGCGAAGCGGCGGAGCTAGGGCTTTTCAACCTTTTTTTGGCCCTATGCAACGATGGCACATCCTCATCGAAAACTGCGTCAGAGCGAGGCGACGTTGCAGGATTTTCTTTTCGCGTCGCTGTGATCTAATTCTACCTCGATGCTGAAACCCTAGCTCCTCCGCGGCCGCGACACCTCCACTGGTTACGCTGGCGACGTCTCTGCAATTGCGCCCTAGCTTCATCGTGCCCCAGCTCTGCGACGCCTCTGCAATCATACCCTAGCTCCGTCAGCGAGGCGACGATGAGGTGAGGCGTTGCTACGGTTTTCCTTCAGGTGTGTGAGATCCCCGCGCCTCCGTGAAGAATAAGATCGCGCATGCGAACACACGTGGACTGCAATGGTAGCGGACGACTGAGTTTCTGCTCATGTGAGGTGAGATTTAATTTTGTGTTTTATTTTCTTAAATACTTGTTGAGGTTTAATATTATTTTACTAAACATATGATTAGTAAATATTCTTTGATGTAGTGGTTAATACTCTAACCTTTGAAGTTATAGTCCTTGATGTAAATCCCACTAGGCTCTGTTTTTAAAGTATTTATATTCTATAAGTACATGATGAGGCGATGTTTTTTATTAGTTGACTGAGAGAGTGTTCAACAATTGTTCTTTGGTATAGTAGTTAGTATGAAGGGTTTGAGGTTAGTGGTCTGGTTCGAATCCCATTAGGACCTTCTTTTTTTAATTTTTTTTATGTTGCTGGGGTACTGTTACTTTTTTGTTTAGGTTTGTAGCTTTTTTTCTTTCATATTGATGTTTTTCATTATTCGGGTGAGGTATTTTTTACATGAATTGATGTTTTGTAGTTTATTTGGGTGATATGGATTGATATTTGAATTTTTTTTCTCATGTTGATATTTTCATTTTCCGGATGAGCTTTAGGTGTTAGGAATTGATATTTGTAGTTTTTGGGTGATATAGGTTGATATTTTAATTTTTAAAAAATTATTTGTTGATATTATATGATTTTCAGAGTGAAAAATTTATACTCTTGAGGTACCGTAGATTTTTTGTTGAAGGTTTTTTTTCTATCATGTTGATTTTTCCACTTTTTGGATGAGGTACCGTAGTTTTTTTGTTGATGTTTTTAGTTGTTTTCTCTCATGTTAATGTTTTTCATTTTCTAGGTGAGTTTTAAGTGATAGAGTTTATGTTTGTAACATTTTTGGTGATATAGGTCAACGTTTTATCGTTTTTTTATGTTGATGTTTTTAATTATCCGGGATGAAATTTAGGTTTTAGGAATTGATGTTTTTAGCTTTTGGATGATATATGTTGATGTTCGTAGCATTTTTAAAATAATAATTTAAACTTTGTTGATGTTATTATGATTTTTAGTTTATAATTGTTGGTGTTTTTATGATTTTCAGTTTATGATTTTCAATTGATGTTTTGTTAGTACTAATCATTTTTTAAAATTTTTTTTGTTGATTTTAATTTTATTTTATATATTTTTTTGTTGCAATTTTTTAGTCAATTTTAAAAAATAATTTTTCGTTTATTTTCTGGTAGCTGTAGCTAATGTTTATAGTTTTCAATTCAATGATTATATTAATTTTTCATTTTAATTTTTTTTAATTTTTTTTTAAATTTTTTAAAAACATTGCAGATTGCAGGTGGTGGGAAAATGATGGGAAAAATGGACAAAAAAGACCAACGATATATACCTGTAAAATTATTAGAGATAGACTCTTTTAAAATTATTAGAGATAGGTTTTTGGAACTAGAATATAGTTAGAATTGCATAAAGATTCTCGCCTAAAGTTTAGCCTATCTCACAGGAGACCATATCTGTTTTAAAAAAATAAAAAAATAAATATAAATTTTAATTATAATAAAATAATTATCAAATATCAAATATACAATTAAAATATGATCTCATCTAAGCATTAGATGGTTTAAAACAAGACTTGTACGAGTATAAATTTTTTTCTTAAAATATAAATTATTTAAATGGAGGTGTACGAATTGATGACCATTTTAGGTTACTGTTTTGAAAGCATATTTTTAGGACCTTTATGTTTTAAAAATGTTCTTTTAATATTTTTAAATGGTAAATGTTAGTCAGATGTTAGGCCCTGTCCAGTTCAGATGAAACAGAGTTGAGTTGAGTTGAGTTGAATTGAGTTGAGATGAATTTATTAGAATTGAAAACAATTGAGAAGAGTTGATTAGAGCTAGCCTGAAGTTATTGGTGGTGATATGAGTTGAGAAGAGGTGAGAAGAAATAAAAATAGTTGAGAAGAGATGAGAATAGTTGAACTGAGTTGATTGGATATGAGCTGAAACTGAAATAAATTAATTGTCACTGAACTAAACTAAATTAAAATGAACTAAACTGAATCTTATTGAATTGAACCGAGTCAAATTGAACTGAAATAAATCAATTTGAATGAATTAAACTGAATTGAATCAAATTGAACTGAAATGAACAAATTGAACTGTACTGAATCAAATGAACGAACTCAAAATGAAGTTGACTGAATCAAAAAGAAAGAAACTGATCCAATTAAATTGAACTGAATCAAACGGAACCGAATTGAATAAAACTTAACTGAAAAAAAGAGAAGATAATGGTTAAAATGAAAAAAGGAAAGGTTATGTTTTTAAAATCATTCAGATATGCTTTTTCTTATTTTTAGTAAAAAAAACCCAGATGAATAGCACCCGACGCTTCCTTCTATACACCTCTCACATGTATACATGAAAACATTCCATGACTCAATATTTGGCCCAATTAAGTCCCATTATTGATAAAATAACCCCACATAAACTCTAATACTATGTTAAATAATAATGAGAATAATAGTAAGAACTGAATCAAATTGAAAAGAACTGAATTCGACATAAATGGTAGGAATAGATTGAACTAGACTGCATTTAACATAGTGAAAAACATTAATTTTTTTTTGAGAAACCGCCCGAAGGAGGTGGGATGTTATATTGGATTCCCAGTCCATGAAATGAAGCCAATAGAATTGGCGGCCATGAAGGCTAAGTGTTACAAAAGAGATCAAAATAAACGACGGATTGTCGCTTCATGAGACAGCAGAAGCTATGTCTCCCTAGTATATTCACCAGTTGATTTTATAGGAGTGGTGATACAAATCCACTTTCAGAAATATTTTTAATATTCTTTAAAAGGAAATTAATAAAATCAAAAATATATAAGGAAATTTTCCGTTATCTTAATGTGGATGGATACAATCAGGAAATTTAGACAAAAAGGGAAAAAGTTCAAGAATTAGTTAACCATAATTTTAAAGAAAATCATTGCAATTTATTTGTGAGTTGACTAGTTGTTTCACAATCCATGTCATTTAGTTATATTTATTTAGAAATAAATGTTTTGAAAACTTTATTAGGAAATATGATGCTACACATGTCAATTTCCTAAAACGGTCATGAAATGTTGACAATTGCTTCACTTGAATCTTAAAAAATAATAAAAAATAATAACCTCAAACCTAATATGATAAACATTATTTACTTTCTATCATCAAGTTGGTATATTTATGCTGCATTATATGTAGGAAATAATTTTTAAAAACCCCAATATAGAGGTAAAAATTGTACATATGTTGATTTGTTTTTGGTACAAGGGAGTGGTATACCTTAAAGAGGGAAAGTAAAAACAATTGAAGTTATACCTTAAAGATTTCATGAAGATCAATAAAAGGATTTTCAAGACGAATGTCTACCTGCTTTGTTTTAGGAGAAAGATATAAGAAGCATTGAAGTGAGATGTGTATTCACGAGTCCATTTTAATGTGTTCTTCCCACATCTTTTATATGAGTGGTGGTACAAAATAACTTTCAGAAATATATTCAATATTCTTTTAGATAGAAGGAAATTGATAAAAACAAATTTATATGAGGAAATTTGACATTATCAAAATAAGGAATGATGCAATCTCATTAAAAAAAATGAAAAAAGCTCAGGAATTAGTCAATCATAATTTTTTTAATAAAAAATTATATCATTACAATTTATGTGTAAGTTGACTAGTGATTTTACAAACCATGTCATTTAGTTATATTTAATCAGAAATAAATATTTGAAAACTCTATTTAAAAATATAATGCTACACATGTAAATTTCTTAAAATATTCATAAATTGTTACTCTTCAAAGAAATTAATGATCCTAAAACCACTATAATGGGGATTATTTACTCTCTACCGTCAAAGGGGTATTTATATTATTTGACTTTTCCAAAAATTTAAAACAACGTTACTTATTGATTCAATTATTTTGAATTTTCTTATCACTTAAAACGACATCGTTTTCAGGAACTATCTGGTCCCAACTTCCTAGACCCCTTCGCCAGCGAATGCATCGAAAGAGTCCTGAGGATCAACTCTCTCGATGCCAAAATTGAGACCAAAATTAAGGTTCCTTATTTTTTCGATGCTTCAGAGTGCATTTGTTTAAATGCTTCGAAATCGTGAATGGTGAAATTGAGATAGTATTAATTATACTTATTCTGTCGGAACAAATCATCATTTTCAACAGTTATTCACTTGCAGTCGTTCACTCTAGGTTTTATTTAATGCTTCGTATACATTTCACGATTTTTTAAAACTTGTTCTCAAATAGCTGTACGTTAATTAGTGATATTGTTCCACTGAGATGCCGTTTGTATCGCATATATGTTTAGTATCAAAGCGTGATAGGGATCTCACTTTGTTTGCCACTCG
Source organism: Rubia tinctorum (assembly GCA_032355605.1). Lineage (NCBI taxonomy): Eukaryota > Viridiplantae > Streptophyta > Magnoliopsida > Gentianales > Rubiaceae > Rubia > Rubia tinctorum. The sequence goes on from JAULKM010134605.1 coordinate 10,817, forward strand.
GAATTTGATCAAAACATTTGCTGATAAAGAAGTAGTGTCCTGATCTGAATTCATACTGAACAGAACAATGTCTTTATGCAACTGTATTGCTCGATTCAGTATTGAGTGATGAATCTAATGATGCTATCTATGAGCTAAAAAATCATGAGGAGCAGATTAAATCTGGTAAATAAGTATATCTTTAGTTGGCCATTCTTGACATGTATAAAAGAAAAAAAAACTCAAAAGGAAAAAAGTGACATTTATAGAGGAACGGAAAGAGTGTATATTTTTATTTTTTAATTGGTTAATACATGACTTTGATCTGTGTCCCAATTGATTTTTTTTTAAACACATTTAATTCCCTTAAATTCCAAAATTTCTCGAATTTTCAACACTAACTTCGGAGGTAAAGGTACAAAATTAAATTATGACCTACCAAATTTAAATTTCTAGATCCGCCCATGGTTCCAAATCTAGCTAGGTAAAAAGTAGCAATTGGTTTGTTTTTATTTTTTAACGAAGAAAATGATGCAGAGCCGGCCGTAACATCTTAGAGGGATGAAGAAAATTAGAAAAATGGGATCTCACGTATAATATTTAGATTGTGCATGTAATATTTGTAAAAAGAGCCCTCACAGCCGTTGGCAACAATCAGTGAGATTTGTGGGATTCAATCTTGATTTCCTACCCATCAGAAATTCTACTCCTCTCTTCTTTTGTTCACCTCCCAAAAAGATTGAAACTAAAGCCAACAGTAAGAAACTTCTACATGCTTTGAATTTGCAGCTTCTTCAAACCATTCTAAGTCATTGCATTGATTATGCCCTCCAACATAATCAAGCGGAAAACGAATTAAAATAGAATAATAACATATAATTTACTAATATGTATTCCCGCGCTACATCTACCACATGCATACTCACCACTCTTATTTTGTACAATGCTTCCAGATATTTGCACCGTAAGCATGTAGTGAGAAAGTTTGAAATTTGACTACTCTCATCATGCCATTGAACAACCGCAAACTCTTCCAACAACACTTATTGATTAATGAGGGCTTCGTGTGAAAGAGGTTAAAGCCTATTGAAACTACTTAAATGAAAACAACACAAGTGACCAGCCCTACCCCTTAGTGACCACACTCATTCGCTACACGCATGCTATAAATGTGCATGCATGTAACCCATTGCTTCAAATTTCAGTACGATTCTTTCAACTTTTGGTATAGTATGTATTAATTAAATATAATTTTTTGTGCAAACCTGGTGTGATACTGGAATTTTACTTGTGGCCAATTTTAAAGAAGTTCACCACCCGGACTTTGAGATTAAAAAAAGTAGAAGTCTTTCTCGAAAGAAACGAGATTCAAAAGAGATGAAGCGTTTCTTGAATTAAACCCATGGCTGGAGATGTAGTAATTAGGTTGGTACGCATTACTTGCACGTCCCTTGCACATCTATGCATGTATATTAAACACTATGCACATTATTCTCTTGCTTCAACTGTAATTACACACTTTGTTATTATAATTTCTAAAATTTACGTAGCACTAATAACTTAAGTCATATTTAATAATAATATATAAAAAAGACATAGTCTTATGCGAGACCGTCTCGCAGTGAGACCAAGAATTAATGTGCAATATAATGAAATTTAAATAGAGTTAGAGTTCCAAACATAGTTAAAGAAAGTTTGGGAGAGGAACGAGGGATTTGGGTGAAAATACCATTTTTGGGGGTTCTAGGCATAAATAATTGGGGAATTAATGATTTCGGGTCATAACAATCTCGTGGGTCAAGATCCGGGTCGGAAAAATTTGCAAATCAATTTTTTACACTCATCTCCACGCAATGCACGAGTTTTTATTACCAGACTTGATGTTTCATTTTTAGTAATTCATGTTTTAACCAAACCTTGTGATGTTTTACAGTTTGATGAAACAATTAAGTTTTGATATGTATATTTATTGTTTATACTTGATATTTAGCTATTTGATATTTAGCTATTTAGATGTGTATTTTTAATGTTTTCATTTGATGTTTGACTATTTTAATTTGATGTTTAACTATTAAAATTTTGATGTGTATTTTTAGGTTTTTTATTTGATGCTTAACTATTTTGAAGCGTGTTTTAAATGTTTCTATTTGATGTTTAATTATTTGTGTTTGATGTTTAACTATATCCTTCTAATGTGATTTTTAGTGTTTTTATTTGATATTTAACCATTATAATTTGATGTTTATTTTTATATATTTTTAAAAATTAAACATTCTAATTTAATTATATTTTTATGTATAACATTATAATTTGATTTGCTGTTTTTATTCGATGTTTAAATATTTTTATTTGATGTTTTAATAGTTAAATTTAGCATTTTAAAAATATATTTCCTTTTTTTTCTTAAATAAAAAAAATTAAATTGAGATAACGCATTCTCCAAATGTGTCATCTATTAATTTATATTGTATTTAAACCACGGAAAAAGAGGATGAAATTGTAGTTTTAAAACCAAAACTACGGTTTTGGACCATAAGTTAATAAATCGTCCAAAGTGGGTTTTGAACCCAAGACCTTTTCTAGGTGCTAAAAAGACTATTGCCAACTATTCCAGCAAACACTTTGATTAAAATGCCTCCCACTTTAATATATAAAGCCAATGTCTTTAATAGTAACTATTGTTCAAAAAATTCCAATTAATTATTTACCCAAACCTACCATCTTGAGATTTATACTGGTAAAAAAAAAGGCCTGTTTCACTAATTTGAGCACCTATTTAAGGCCTCGTAAGTGTTAGCCGACTATTGGCAAATTGGAACAAATTGATGATTAAAAAATGAAAACGGCCTCCAATCTCAAAAATAAGGTCAGGGAACCACCTGCGGAAGTTACGGTGGAATAAAAAATGCTCCCCAAATGGACCACCGAGCGCAAAGTTATGGCCATTCGAAGTTTTCCACCAAGAGCAACATTTTTTCGCCATGCTCCAAATTTTGAAATGCCAATCCGACTTCACCACCGTATAGATCTCCTCAAAAAAATGAAAATCACTACTCACACGTCCATAACGGACCGGTATTGATCAGGATATGACCATCCAAAGTATTCCTTCAAACCATATAGAAAATTGTATGTCTAGGTTACTACTTACCCAACTTATGCGCCCTTTATATCACCAATTTCCACCCTTCCAGACCTCATCACCTCATCTATCCACCATGCCTTCTTAATAAGTATATTAATTCAAACTCTCATGAGATTAATCGCCTCTACCACTATCCAAAATTCAGCTCGCCAATGCCAAATATGTTGGAAGATGCATTCTCCGAATGGGTCTTCAATTTTTTAATTTTAAAAAAAATGGTGAAGACGCATTTCACGATTTCGACTTTAGTTTTTTTTAAAAAAATACAAAAACAAGTGAAGACACATTTTGTCAAATGTGTCTTCAAAATTCGGCTGACAAAAAAAGTAAAAACAGAAGACGCATTATCTGAATGCGTCTTCACATTTCAGCCTAAAACTGAAAAACTATGAAGAAGCATATTTACGTAAATAAAAAAATTAAAAACATGAAGACACATCCAGCGAATGCGGCCTCACCATTTGCATCCCCAAATTGTTACTGTAGGACCAATCATAGAAAATTTTCAATTAATCACTGTCAATAGATATCTAATGTTTATGCAAGTTCCTTGCACACACTCATTCCAAGTTTCACACGTTAAATGCATACCAGTTAGCGCATTAAATAAATGAAGAAGATAATTTAAAGTGTGAAAAATTACCAAACAGAATGAAATTTATGGAAAAAAACAATTTGCAGACAATTCAAATGTGTAGGACTCAAGCAATAAGTATAATACTATAATTAATAGTTATTGCACAGTAAAACATTGTCTTGAAGGCTTTGTTTGTGAGCACAAATAATCATTTTTATTCTATAGATGCTACCTAGATGATTTGTATGTTTGTTTCATGTATCTTTCACTTGCGAGTTTAAACTGCTTAAGAATTAGTAATTTTTACTGTGTGTCTCATATAAACAGAAGACTTCAAGTGTCATAAACCTGCCACTGGTGGTAAAGTTAAAATACAATGACAGACAACCACCGGTGAAACAACAGTGCATAGGCACTCTTAAGTGTCGGTGATGCAATCTAAGAATCTCAGTCTTTCTAATGATTGGGAAGAGGGGAGGAAGAAGAGAGAAAGGCCGCAGTTTTTAATTTTATTTTAAAATGAGATTCAAGTAAAATATATAGTATAATAGGAGGGGAAAAGCAAAAACAAAAAAAATTAGCTGAAATGTCCGAGGGAGAATTTGTCATTTTACGTCCAACCAACCGTCGGAAATTTAAGTCAACGCCAGAATGAGACCGGAAGGTTCAATCGGCATAATACATCATAAACATAGGGTTAGTTTGACACTTTCTTGTTTTACAAGATTATATTGGCATTTTCAAGATAAAGACAGGGTTAGAAAAGCATCTAACCATATAAATATATATAGTAAAAATATCATGTGAGATATTGTCAGATTCACATTAATATCTATTTTTTAAATATCAATTTTTATGCAAAATTGTTATGTTTAACTGGAGATATTGACGGTCAAACATGATTATTGGACACCGTGAAAACATAAATATGCCATATTTGTTGGAAGGAGGGTGATCAATTTTTATATATGTTATTGTTCAAGGTGGATTCATGATTGTCTGAATGTTTATTATTATGAGATTGATTGTAGGTGAGATTGGTATGATTTTAAGAGATGGAGATGAATGTTGACCTGTGTTCACAATGAGACGACATGGTAGATATGGGTATTCTGGTTTCAACATGACCTGAAAGCCCTGGTTTTTTATACACTCCCGAGGCTAATTTCATAATCGAAAGTAGTTAAGTAATTATTTTTCCGATGTTGGAACAATAGACAATGGTTTGAAAAAAAGCTTCCACGGAAGGCAACAACCAACCAGAGTTGTGGAACCGCTGTCTAACTACCACACATGTAACACGACAGTTCCAGGGGCGGCACCATTGCCTAGCTCATTTTCACCGTTGTTAATGCCCCTGTTATACACTAGTGACACTGCTACAAATTAGAGGTACACTACTACAGAAAGGGCCTAAATCATCAGTTATGGGCAACATTCTACTGGGGTTTTTTATGATTAAATAATCGCAGTAATTCTGGGTGCAGTTAAAATTTTATCTTCAACTTCGGTTCCAAAACTGAAGTAATATAGGCTTTTCCAATGCGATTTTCATGTGTAAATAACTTTAGTCAAATGACATTCATCAAACAAAAAATATTAGCATTCAAACCCTGATTTCCAGTAGATCCATCAAACCCAGAATTATGATAACTCCATCAAACTCAGAAAAGAACCAAATAGCCATTCAAATAACAATACGGATCTTTAAAACAGAACCAACAAACATAACTACAAATATGTTTATTAATTTATACATACAAATGATACAATACACTACAATCAATTCTAAAATAAAATAAAATTTTAATTCCAACCTAAAAACTTAGATTCTAACATTATCCTTTGACCTAGCCTCTCAGTGAGGGTGGAATTCATCCTCAAACTGGAGAGAATCTGGGACGCCTAAGAGCAGAGGAAGTGGTGGCGAAGAGAGGGAGAAAAGATGGTGGCGGAGAGGTGGTTGTGGATTGGATAAGAGGCGAGGCGCTGTGCGGTGAGGCTGACGGGAGGTGTGACGGTGGGGTTGTCTGCATGCGAGGTGGTGAAGCAGTGGTTGTATCGATGCGAGATGGCAGCGCGATGGTGTCGATGTGAGGTGGCATCTCAGTGGTGTCGAAGTGAGGTGGTGGTGCGTAGTGTTAATGTGAGGTGTCGATGGAGTGATGCCTTAGCTAGTGGTTGAGCGGAGGGATTTGGGGAAATTTTAGACTGAGGCGAGGTATTGAACTAAATTTGTAGGTGAAAATTAAAGGTTGTAAGGAATGGAAGAACAATGGTTGAGTGAAACATAAGGTTGGGTTTTATATATAATTAGGGTTCTTGTACTCCCTCTATCACATTTCAACTTGCATACTTTGACTTTCAACAGTTGACTAAAAAAATGTGTGATCTTTAATATTTTTTAGTAAGGATAATTAAAACATGTAAAAGTTTAATGCTCTGGAAATATATGTTATAATGAATCTAACAATGTATCACTCAGTAATATTTATACTCATACACTTATTCAATTTTGAGGTCAAAATTAAGAAGTATGACTAAACGAATAATTAAATTGTAACTTGAAATGAGACAGAGGTAGTATAACTTGGGCCAACTTGGGCTCATCCAATGTTATGAGCTCAAAAAAGTTTTTGGAATCGAAGTTAAATGTATCAAAAATCTGATTTCTTATTTTAATTTTTTTTCACTTTTTACTTCATTTTTTTGACATTTAACTTCGGTTATCTGGTAACCGGAGTAAAAAAACATTTTTAAGTTCAATTATTTGAAAAACCAAAGTCAAAGAACTTTTAACTTCGGTTCTTGACTTTTAAGTTTAGTTTTTTCAATAACTGAAGTTAAAAGGGAGAAGTTAAAAGTCTTTTTGTAGTAGTAATATCGCAACACTTTTCTACCTGCACTAATGTTACAATAGTTTATAAACTATTACATAAATCTTTGAAAATTGTCACCAAAATTTTGTAAAGTGTTACGTTAGATCTAATGTAATATCGCCAAAAATAATAGTTGTAAAAATATTGCAATAAGGCCAACTAGACATTTGTAGCACCTAAATATTTTAACACCAAACTTCAATTAAACGTCAGAACTTTGAATCTTGGCCTTATATTTCTACCCGGACTAGAATTTTATATTACTCCATCCGTCCCTCTTTTAGTGTCTTACTTCTCATTTTATCACTATTCAATGATGATTTTATGATTTTAATATCTTAAATTATGTTTGAAAATAAATTATGAAAATTAAATATTCTAAAAATATGTGTTACGATGAATGTAGCACTATCTTATGTGATATTTTTCACATTTATAAATTTATATATTTTTACAATATAAACAATATCAACTTTATTAATGAACAGTAATGTAAGACACCAAAAAAGGGGGACGGAGGGAGTATGTATGGTTCAGAAATTAAGATCCGTGCACTAACGAGGGCAAAGGCGGTTAAAAGACAAACCGTAACTACCCGATTACTTTCAGTAGGTGAAAAGAAATCCTAAGAAATCCTTCCGTCCTTGTACGAATGTCCTCATTCAGATGTCAAAAATGTGAAGTGATGTTTCAGAAATATAATTTGAAGGCATTGTTGATTTCAAATAGTATTCGGATATACTGTAGAAAAACTGTAACTAAGTCAAATCATATCATAGAAGCTTAATTTCCAACGTCAGGACACATTTTTCCGATGCATGTCCGAAATCAGGTTTAGATCAAGAAATCAGACGGTCAATTCAGAGAAAATAAAAGGCCATATTCAAAAATGAAAGATGACTTATGATTTTCAAGAAATTGTCAAATGGGGTGCTAACTCTCTAATCCTAACACAATCTTATCTTAATTGTTTCTTTCTTAACAAAGATTCCGTCTCTTGAAAAACAGTATTCCCATAAGATCAAGGTTTAAATTGCAGATCATAAGAAATCAGGTGAAATTTTCAGGTTACATTGATCAGGTCATAAACTTATAACTACTATACGTTGCATAATAAAATTTTAATATTGCAATTAAAGTTTTTTACTTTTTCATAATTCTAATTCAACCCCGTTTTTCCATATGTATATAAAAAACGGTATTTTCCAAGAATTTGCCCATAACAAATGATCAAATAATGGCAGTGAAGACTTTCGGATTTTTATAAAACTTACACCACTTTACATGAGCTAGCTACTGCCTTATAGACCATGTATTAGATATACTCATAATTCATAAACCCCATTTCACCAAACTTAGCTTTAAAACACCAAATAGAAAGCGTACCATAAATAGAAAAGCAAAGAGTGTTATGCATCCTAAGAAAATTATCAAAGTACAGTCATCCATGCAAAACAAAACATATATTAGACCGTTTAAAATAAAACCTTTGTCACAAAACTAGGAAATTAATGCACCTCCTCCTCGTTAACTGACGCAGAGGTATCTTCCTCGGTATTATGAACGCCCACCACATCCTTAGCCTCAGTCTCCTGGTCATCATTACAGAGGCT